>JAPCYS010003100.1:0-80277 GCA_028641055.1 Alopecurus myosuroides | reverse complement strand
ATATTTCCATCACCTATCCAGAAGAAGAGGTCCCTGCAGCCCCCGAGGATGACAGCAGCGAAAAGACTCGGATGCTTGAAGGGCTGTACTTATTCTGGATGGTGGATTTATGCAATAGGAGCATTATTTTTACAATGTTATTCATATTGTAATGCCTATATACCCTTTGTCGAAACAAGAACTCCGCCATTTGCAGCTTTGAATTATGAAATTCCTTGCAAGGTTTTCGGGTTTTACTATTCCTTTATCTTCTAAGTTCTCTGGCGTATATGTTTTAACTGTCATTAGTGTTTGAAATGGCTCAATAGCATTATGAAACGTCATGCCAAGTAATTGGGTATAACCAATCAGTTTAAACTCGGAAACATGGATCATACTAAAGGCATTTTTACTAACTAGCTCCAGTGACCTAACACATAAGCAATCAGATAATGCTTAGAGAAAAGTAAGGAGTTTTTGAAACTTGGGCACGCAGGCACAATCCGAGTTTCCTTTAGCCGTTACTAGGCTGAAATCATTCAGTTTTGAACGCCGAGCACGCAGGCACAATTTGGGTTAACATTGAGTATTTTGTAAGATCATTGGGAAATAGATAAGGTGGAATCATGCTTTGTACTATAATGAACTTGTAAAAACATGGATATCAGAATTCCGACAACTTTATTTCATGATCTCAAAAGATGTTTACATAGAAATTGAACTAAGTATAGAAGGGACGTAACTGTTGGATACTCCAAGGCCTCTTTGTCTCTCCTAGCTCAACATCTATCTTTCTCTTTCTTTTGCGATTCGGCTTCTCGGGATCGTCTTCCGTGTCTCGAATGTCGACAAGATAATATGATCCATTCTTCATGGCTTTACTTATGACAAATGGTCCTTCCCAAACTCGGGCCAATTTGTGCTTCCTTTGCTGCACCACCCTCAGCACTAGGTCACCTTCTTTAAAAGAACGATGCCTGATTTTCCGACTATGGTAACGTCGTAAACCTTGCTGGTAAATGGCGGATCTTTGAAGCACAAGCTCTCGTTCCTCTTCTAAGAGATCGACGGCATCCTGTCGTGCTTCTTCGGCATCTGAGTCATCGAAATCTTGCACTCTTGGACTGTCATGGATCATGTCCGTTGGAAGAATAGCTTCCGCACCATAAACTAGGAAAAACGGGGTTTGCCCAGTTGACCTGTTTGGCGTCGTTCGAATACTCCAAAGCACGGAAGGTAACTCTTCTACCCATGCTCCAGCTGCTCTATGAAGAGGAGATTCGAGTCTTGGGCGTATTCCTTGCAAGATTGAGCTATTCATTCTCTCAACCTGTCCATTGGATTGCGGGTGTGCCACAGATGCGAGATCTAGGCGAATCCCCGTTTGTCGGCAATATTTTGCCAACTCCCCAATGGAGAAATTTGTCCCTTTGTCAGTTATTATGCTGTGTGGAACTCCGTATCTCATTACTAAGTCAATGATGAAATTTCTGGCAGTTGCACCATCTAGCTTTTTGATGGGTTTGGCCTCCACCCATTTGGTATACTTATCCACTGCTACGAGTAGATGTGTAAGTCCGCCTCTTGCAGTTTTGAACGGTCCCATCATATCTAGCCCCCAGACCGCAAACGGCCATGTGATTGGGATAGTTTTGAGTGCTTGGGCCGGCAAATTAGTCTGCTTGGCGTAATATTGACACCCTGCACATGTATTAACTATGTATTCAGCATCTGTCTTGGCTGTTAGCCAGAAAAACCCAGCGCGGAATGCTTTTTTAACTATGCTTTTTGATTGAGCATGATGTCCGCAATCTCCGGCATGGGTTTGTTCCAGTATTTCTCGTCCTTATTCTGGTGAGATACACCGCCGAAAAATTTCGGAAGTAGTGCGTTTATACAGGCAATTGTCAATTACCACATATCCTTTGCATCGACGTTGTATTTGTCTTTGCAAGACTTCGTCTTCTCCTTCCGGGTACTTCTGATTGACTAAGAAGTTTAAATATGGAATTGTCCAGTCCGGTTTGACGAGCATAACTTCAATTGATTCAGAAGCCAAATGATAATCAACATCTCCACCTTTTATGGATGACTCGTGCAAATGCTGGACGAATACACCTGGTGGTAAGGTTTTTACCCTCTCTGATCCCATGCGGGCTAACGCATCCGTGTTCCAATTTTCCTCCCTTTTGATGTGGAGTACTTCGAATCTGAAGAAACAGATGGCGAACTCGTCCACCGTTCTCCGGTATTCGGCCATTATAGGGCTTTTTGCGTCCCAGGTTTGGTTAAGCTGATGCTGTACCAAATCCGAGTCGCCATAGCACAAGATGCGCTTTACTCCTATTTCCTTTGCAATATGCAAGCCATGAAGCAGAGCTTCGTATTCTGCCACGTTATTACTGGCGTTGAAGTGTATTTGCAATACGTACTCCATTGTGTCTCCCTTAGGGGATTTTAAGACTACACCAGTTCCAGCGCCTTCCTTCATCTTGGATCCGTCAAAGTGCATGATCCAGTACTCAGACTCCGGCATTGGTGTTTTCTCCATTGCTTCCGTCCAGTCGGCGACAAAATCTGCCAAAACCTGAGATTTTATTGCCGTTCTTGGCTGATACTTAATGTCGAAGGCTGCTAGCTCGATACCCCATTTGTCTACTCGGCCAGTTGCCTCCCAATTGTTTATTATATCCCCTAGTGGTGCTTTACATACCACTGTTATGGAATGCCCTTGGAAGTAATGGCGCAATTTTCTAGATGCGAAAAATACACTATATGCCAGTTTTTGATAGTGTGGGTACCTTTGTTTGGACTCGGAGAAAACTTCACTTATGTAATATACCGGATGCTGGTCTGGTATGCTTTGTTCGTCCTTCTCCCGTTCCACAACGATTACCGCACTAATAACCCGGTTTGTAGCCGTAAGGTACAGTAACATGGGTTCTTCGTCTTTTGGGGATGCCAAAATCGGAGATTTCATGAAAGTTTCCTTTAACTGGGCTAACGCTGCATCAGTCTCCTCTGTCCACTCGAACTTGTCGGATTTTTTCAGCAGCTTGTAGAGTGGTAAGGCTTTATCCCCCAGCCGACTAATAAATCTGCTGACAGCAGCGGCGGAACCCATCAACCTTTGGACATCTTTCACACACGTAGGTTTCGAGATGTTCAAGATGGCTTTGATCTCTTCCGGGTTAACTTCGATTCCTCTGTGAGAAACGATGAAACCCAGAAGTTTTCCTGAGGGAACCCCGAATACACACTTTGATGGATTTAACTTCATCTTGTAAGTGCGCAAGTTTTCGAAAGTTTCTCGCAAATCTTCAAGGAGTGTATCTTTTTCCTTGGTTACGACAGCAATATCGTCCACGTAAACATGGACGTTTTTGTCAATCTGACTATGCAAACAACGTTGCATGCAATGCTGGTAGGTTGCACCTGCGTTCTTCAGGCCAAATGGCATGGTTACGTAATAGTACGTCCCGTACGGGGTTATAAACGAAGTTTTAATTTGATCTTCCTTTTTCATGCGTATTTGGTGGTACCCGGAGTATGCATCCAAAAAGCATAAAAGCTCAGAGCCTGCAGTGACATCTATTATTTGATCGATTCGCGGTAAAGTGAACCTATCTTTCGGACACAATTTGTTCAAGCATGTGTAATCTATACACATTCTAAGAGCAGTAGTGTCTTTCTTCGGTACTAATACCGGATTTGCAGATCATTCAGTGTGAATTACTTCTTGGATAAAAGCTGCTGCTAAAAGCCGGATAATTTCCTTGCCGATAGCCTTCCGTCTTCTTCCGTCAAATCGACGGAGACCTTGTTTGACGGGTTTTGAGCCTGGAATCACCTTGAGTTGATGCTCAGCAAGTTCCCTGGGTACGTCTGGCATGTCAGCTGGACACCAGGCGAAAATATCCCAGTTCTCACGGAGGAACTTGATGAGCTCTCCTTCCTATTTGTCGGTCATCCCAGTCCCTACGACGACGAATTTTTCGGATCTTTGCCATCTAGGATTACCTGTCTTGTATTCTCGGACGCCTTGAAGCTGTCTGCTGGCTTCCGGGTTTCTTTTCCTGCCGGTATTTCTGTCGGCGATACCTCCTTGGCCAGCTCCTTTAGTTCTTCCTTTGCTATAACTCTCTGAGCGCAAAGGGCGTTTTCTTTTTCCAGCTCGTTTGCCAGCTTGAAGTCACCAGCTATGGTGATTACTCCTCCTTTGGGTCCTGGCATCTTCAGCTTGTTATAGATATAACATGATCTTTCCATGAATTTGGCGAAAGCTGGACGTACGAGTATTGCGTGATGCACGCTTTCGAACGGCACCACTTCGAAGGATACTTTTTCATGACGGAAGTGATCTTTATCTCCGAAAGTGACATCTAGGGACATTTCTCCTAGGGATCGTGCTTGTCTGCCAGGAACAATGCCATGGAAGCGTATGTTGCTGTAATTGAGCTTGGACTCGGAGATTTTCAGATGCTTCAGCGTATCCAGATACATTATGTTAATGCTGGATCCTCCGACCATCAGCACTCTTTTTAGCCTAGTGTTCTGGACAATAGGGCTTACGACAAGAGCTTGTGTGCCGAGTTTACGGATATTCCCGGGATGATCAGACTGATCCCAGGTAATTGGTGTGTTGGAATACTTCAAGAATTTCGGGGTTGCCGGAACAACCGCGTTTATTTCTCGAAGCGTTCTTTTGGCCACCTTTGCTGACAGAGTTGCTAGGAATGTTAACAGCGCTTCTCCATCAACTCTCGGAAATTTTGGTTCGCCCTTTCGCTGTTGTTCCTGGATTTTTTATCAGTGTCCGATTCACTGTCTTCTTTGTCAGCTTCTGGCTTTTGTTTGGGGAATTTCCTTTTGGAACCCTTCCCCTTATTTCCGGATCCTGCACTGGCTTTCATGTGCTTATTCAGCCGGCATTGCGTGTTTGTATGGGTGGGTTTCCCAAATTGTGAATGGTGGACGCAGGGTTCCGACTTAATCCTCTCCCACTCTTATGGAGTGTAGTTAATTGGATCTGGACTGCGTCCTTTCCACTTATTCCCTTTTTCACTTCCAAAGTCTATGTTGACCTCTTTGGGTTTTGTTGTTGTTTCTGGAGTTCCTTTTTTGTCAGAACGAGGGTTTTTCTTGGCAAGTATCAGTGCGTCGATATTGCCTCCTCTTGCTCTGATGTCGTCTTCGGCTGCAGCGTGTTCATTGGCGGTGGTAAGCATAGATCCGAGATCTTTGTGCTGTTTGGAACCAACCATGAACGGTACAAGTCCGGGTTTTAGGCTATTGACAAAAGCATGCATTGCTTGTACGTCAGTTACTCCAGAGCTACTATTCTTCATTGCAGTCCATCTGGAGATGAAATCCACGTATGGTTCATCCTCAAATTGGGTGCAACGGTTTAGCTGATTGATGCTGTTCGGGCATTTGTACGTTCCCCGGAAATGCTGAGTGAATACTCGAGCCATATCATCCCAGCTGTCGACAGTTCTTGATGGCAATCCATTGATCCAATCTCTGGCTCCTTCCAGTAACATTAGGGGAAGAAACTTGACAGCTTCCAGGTCTGTCCCATTGTTAATCTGGACGGCTGTATAGTAGTCTGAGAGCCAGGTATCCGGATTTGTGCTGCCGGTGTATTTCTGGTACGTTGGACCGACCTTGGCAAAGCCATAATGCAGGGTTATCCTTCGGATCCTGTCGGTGAAACACTTAGGTCCAAAGTATAGATCATCATTTTCCGCTCTATCAATGTGTGCGGAATATCTTCCGGCTGAATGGACAGAAGGGGATCTGCTCCTTTCTTTTCCGTTGTTGCGCGGACGCTGTCGGAAATATACCAAATAGGGGTATATAAGATGGTAGACAAAGTGCCGGATTACCAGGGTGGCCTAAGTGGTAGTGGGCTTAGGTCCATTGGGCGGCCCAGTAATCCGACGCATGGAAGCCGGATTCTAGAAGAACCCGGGTCACGGCCCGCGTGATCTGTCTTGGAGGAGAAGACGGATTCTTTGCTTTCCAAGTTAGAAGTTATCGTAGTCTTCTAGGTTTCCTATTCTGTAAGCCCTAATCCGGCTATTATATAAATCCGGACGGGAGATAGATTAAACAAGCAACGAGTAACAGAGAAGCTCTACGCCAACTCGCCGAGAAGTTCATCCTCGCCGAGTAGTAGCTAGATCTACACCCTCACATTGCAACCCTGTTTACAGGCTTTAGTGCTGATTAGTGAGAAGTGCAGGAGTAGGTACGCCGTACTGTCGCGACGTACCGAACCTGGGTAAATCCTGTGTTCATAGTTTACTACGCGATCCCGTTACCCCACGTCTCTACCGTAGTCTCATGGCACCCCCCGTCTATGAAAACTACTACGATGTCTCGACAGTTGGCGCCCACCGTGGGGCAAACGACGTCAGGCGTGAAGTTCCGATCTGGGATACTCGGCGGAATCGGAAGATCAATCACTGTCGGAATCCTGGAGTTCGACGACGACGTCGGACGCTTCCTCGACAACGGATCCTACATACCGGCGCAAAACCACCTGGTAAGTGTCTGCGTGTTACCGATTGGATCTGCTAACATCTTTATCGGACTAACTGCAGAAGCAATGGGGTTTTGCGGTGGAAGCAAATATTTCCCACCCGCCCTATACCCAGTCGAAGATGACTATGATACCGGATTTTTCTCAGATCACCGACAAAAAGTGACACACACTTTATCGGCATGGTGCAATCTAAGGTCGCTGAAAACACGGATGACGGAAATCCCGTGGAAGAGGCAGACAACAATACACCCGTCATAGAGACGGAAGATCCGATACCCGTCTCCCAGACGGAAGATCCGACATCCGTCAGCATGACGATGAACTCGGAAGCCGAGTCTGTGCTAGCCGCTATTGAGGCGACATTGGAGTCAGACACCGGATCGGACAAATTCGACTCCAAAGATGAAGATGAGGATGCCTTTGAAAGAAAGGTAAAATCTCTTCAAGAGGGATTCCACGAAGTACTAATGGCAAAACCGGTTGAAATCACGGATGCCGGCAGCCAGGAAAGCCCCAAAACTCCTCCGCCAGAGGAAGAGAGAGAAGACGGAGAAACTTCTCCGGTATTCCCCAATGTCAAGGAGATGACAGAAGATGAGCCTGTCAAAAAGCCTCCCTCTTCAAAGAAAAAGCACCGTGCTGCTAAGAAACTCCAATACAAAATCCGGAAGAAAAAATCAACTGATCTCGCTGATGAAAACCTGGAAGCAGGAGATGCTAGCAGAACGAAGCATGCGGAGAAGAAATCCAAAGAAATCCCTGCTCCACCAATGACGGAACAGGAAGAGCAAGAGCTGTTGCAAACACCAGTGGGACCAGATGAACCCCCTGAGATGATGGAAGCCAGGAGACAAGCCTTCCAAAGGCAGCAGCAACATCTACTCCGATCTCGGCAACATCTCCAACAAACCCAGCATGATATCAAAATCATGAAGGAAGAAATAGAGGAGTACGAGAGTGAGAATAGATCTGCATTAAAACCTACTAGGTTACCCGGAATCGTAAGACCGGAAGAACTGCCGCCAAAAGAAAGGTTTCATAACCCATCTTGGCAAAAGCAGGTAAACGGCAAAGATGCCAAGGGTGAACCAATATACAAAACCGCAGCAGAAAACGCGGAAGCAGCGTTCGCCATCCTCAACAATGATCTATACTCCAACGGGGAAAAACTTCAAGGGGTGTATGCTTTCTTAGGAAAAGCATTGCAATAGCAACAGCGGGGCCAAGAGCGATCAGGGAGGCTGCACGATAATTCCGCCCTATGCAAAACAGCTACTTGCGCTGCTGGAGCACCTGGACCGGAAGAACCCGGAGATTCGGACAATTCAAAGGATAAAAAAGAGGATCCGAGAAAAGACAAGAAAAACCCCGACAACCGGGATGCAGCGTCTAAAACTGGATCCCATCTCCCGAAAGATGGACGAAAACCACACGATGGGAAGACAAACACCGGAATGACGGCAAAATAATGCCACCTCCGAGAAACCCAGCTGAGAAAAATGGAAGGTATGATATACCTCACAGACGTGAAAGATCCCGGACACCTCCTAAGGATAAAGAAAGGCACAGGAGCAGAACTCCGCCTAATCCAAAGGGGCGTGACCAAGGAAGAGATCGAAATAACCCCGGAAAAGCGCGTCCGCGCAACAATGGAAAAGAAAGGAGCAGATCCCCTTCTGTCCATACAGCCGGAAGATATTCTGCACACATTGATAGAGCAGAAAAGGATGATCTATACTTTGGTCCTAAGTGTTTTACTGACAGGATCCGAAGGATAACCCTGCATTCTGGCTTCACCAAGGTCGGTCCAACGTACCAGAAATACCGGCAGCACAAACGCGGATACCTGGCTCTCAGACTACTATACAGTCGTCCAGATCAACAATGGGACAGACCTGGAAGCTGTCAAGTTTCTTCCCCTAATGTTGCTAGACGGAGCCAGAGATTGGATCAATGGATTACCATCAAGAACAATCGACAGCTGGGACGATATGGCTAGAGTATTCACTCAGCATTTCCGGGGAACGTACAAACGCCCGAACAGTATCAACCAGCTGAAACGTTGCACCCAATTTGAGGATGAACCATACGTGGATTTCATATCCAGATGGACAGCAATGAAGAATAGTTGTTCTGGAGTAACTGACGTACAAGCAATGCATGCTTTCGTCAATGGCCTAAAACCCGGACTCGTACCGTTCATGGTTGGTTCCAAACAACACAAAGATCTCGGATCTATGCTTACAACCACCAATGAGCACGCTCCAGCCGAAGATGACATCAGAGCAAGAGGAGGCAATATCGATACACTGATACTCGCCAAGAAAACCCCTCGTTCTGACAAAAAAGGAACTCCAGAAACAACGACAAAACCCAAAGAAGTCAACATAGACTTTGGAGGAGAAAAGGGGAACAAGTGGAAAGGACGCAGCCCAGATCCAATCAATTACACTCCCGAAGAATAGGAAAAAATTAAGTCGGAACCCTGCATCCACCACTCGCAATTTGGGAAAACCACCCATACAAATGCGCAATGCCGGCTAAATAAGCATATGAAAGGCAGTGCAGGATCCGGAAATAAGGGGAAGGGTTCCAAGAGGAAACCTGCCAAACAAAAGCCAGAAGCTGACAAAGAAGACAGCGAATCGGACACTGATGACAAAATCCAGGAACAACAGCGAAAGGGCAAACCCAAATTTCCAAGAGTTGATGGAGAAGCAATGCTAACGTTTTTAGCAACTCCGTCAGCAAAGGTGGCCAAGAGAACACTTCGAGAAATAAACGCGGTTATTCCAGCAACCCGAAGTTCTTAAAGTACTCCAACACACCAATAACCTGGGATCAGTCTGATCATCCCGGAAATATCCCTGAACCCGGCACACAAGCTCTTGTTGTAAGCCCTATTGTTCAAAACACTAGGCTAAGAAGAGTGCTGATGGATGGAGGATCCATCATTAATATAATGTACCTGGATACACTGAAGCATTTGAAGATTTCCGAGTCCCAGCTCAACTACAGCAACATACGCTTCCATGGCATTGTTCCTGGCAGACAAGCACGGTCCCTAGGAGAAATTTCCCTAGATGTTACCTTCGGAGATAAAGATCACTTCCGGCAGGAAAACGTATCCTTCGAAGTAGTACCGTTCGAAAGGTGTATCACGCAATACTCGGACGTCCAGCTTTCGCCAAATTTATGGCAAGATCTTGTTATATCTATAACAAGCTGAAGATGCCAGGACCCAAAGGAGGAGTAATCACCATAGCCGGTGATTTCAAGCTGGCAAATGAGTTGGAGAAAGAAAATGTCCTTTGCGCTCAGAGAGTTATAGCAAAGGAAGAACTGAAGGGATTAGCCAAGGAGGTATCGCCGTCAGAAATGCCGGCAGGAAAAGAAACCCGGAAGCCAACAGATAGCTTCAAGGCGTCCGAGAATACAAGACAGGTAATCCTAGATCCCAAAGATCCGACAAAATTTTTCGTCGTAGGGACTGGGATGACTGACAAATAGGAAGGCGAGCTCAGCAAGTTCCTCCGTGGGAACTGGGATATTTTTGCCTGGTGTCCAGCTGACATGCCAGGCATACCCAGGGAACTTGCTGAGCACCAATTGAAGGTTATTCCTGGATCAAAACCGTCAAACAAGGTCTCCGTCGATTTGACGGAAGAAGACGGAGGGCTATTGGCAAGGAAATTATCCGGCTTTTAGCAGCGGATTTCATCAAGGAAGTAATCCATACTGATTGGTCCGCAAATACGGTATTAGTGCCGAAGAAAGACACCACTGCTCTTAGAATGTGTATAGATTACACAGGCTTGAACAAGTTGTGTCCGAAAGATAGGTTCGCATTACCGCGAATCGATCAAATAATAGATGCCACTGCAGGCTCCGAGCTTTTATGCTTTTTGGATGCATACTCCGGGTACCACCAAATACGCATGAAAAAGGAAGATCAAATAAAGACTTCTTTTATAACCCCGTATGGGACATATTATTACGTAACCATGCCTTTTGGCCTGAAGAACGCAGGTGCAACCTACCAGCGCTGCATGCAACGTTGTTTGCATAGTCAGATTGGCAAAAACGTCCATGTTTATGTGGACGATATTGCTGTCGTAACCAAGGAAAAAGATACACTCCTTGAGGATTTGCGAGAAACTTTCGAAAACTTATGCACTTACAAGATGAAGTTGAATCCATCTAAGTGCGTATTCGGGGTTCCCTTAGGAAAACTTCTGGGTTTCATCGTTTCTCACAGAGGAATAGAAGTTAACCCGGAAAAGATCAAGGCAATCTTGAACATCTCAAAACCTACGTGCGTAAAAGTTGTCCAAAGATTGACGGGTTCCGCCGCAGCCGTCAGCAGATTTATTAGTCGGCTGGGGGATAAAGCCTTACCACTCTACAAGCTGCTGAAGAAATCCGACAAAGTCAAGCCTGGGAACGTCTAGCAAGTTATGTCCCTTTCCGTACTTAGTTCAATTCTATGTAAACATCTTTTGAGATCATGAAATAAAGTTGTCGGAATGCTGTTATCCATATTCATTATAAGTGCAAAGTGTTTCCGCCTCATCTATTTCCCAATGATCATACATATTTCTCAACGTTAACCCAAATTGTGCTTGCGTACTCGGTGTTAAAAAACTGAATGATTTTTCAGTCTGCTAACGGCTAAAGGAAACTTGAATTGCCTGCATGCTCAAGTTTCATTTAAAAATTTCCTTGTTTTCTCTAAGCATTATCTGATTGTGTATGTGTTGGGTTACTGGAACTAGTTAGTAAAAATGCCTTTAGCATGATCCATGTTTCCGAGTTTCAAAACTGATTGGTTTGACCCAGTTACTCGGCATGACGATTCATATTGCTATTAGAGCCATTTCAAACACTAAGGACAGTTAAAACATATATACCAGAGAACTTAGAAGATAAAGGAATAATAATAAAATCCGAAAAACTTGCAAAGAGTTTCACAATTAAGACTGCAAAAGGCGGAGTTTTCTTTAATACAAATAGAAGCATTACAATTCGTGTTACATTTTGAAAGTGCAGTAATGCTCCTATTGTCTATTTTTGCTATCCAGGTTTAAGGAAACCCTTCAAGCATCTGATTCCTCCTCGCTGCTGTCGTCCTGGGGGGCTTCAGGAACTTCTTCCTCCGGATAATTGATGGAGAGATTAATCATGGAAGCAACCTGGGTAGCGTGGCCTTTAATTGCATCAAAGATAGCATTCCGTTGGGCTTCCATGTATCCTTGAGGGACACCGGTTGCCACGCGCCAGGATTTTGCCCCAGGGTAGTGCATACGCATTAAGCCAAGTGCCATGCGTGCACCACCCCGGGCAGCGGAGCGAAGGAAGGATTCCCTGGACTACGCTACTTCAATGATAGAACCCGGAAGTTTTTCAACTTCCGAGAACTCCCCAGTCTTGGAGGGAAGGAACTTGTTGACCAGTTGCATACATGCAACCCTGATCGAAGTCCAGGTCTTCTCAAAAACTCGGATTCTTTCAATCCGAGAAAGATCTGAACTATCTCCTGCTTGTAGTAAAAAACAACCCAAAAGGTTAAGTAACAAAAGCAGAGAAAAAAGGCAAACTGAGGAAAAGGGTAAATGTATACTTAAACTTACCAACAAGTTTGTCGATTTCAGAACTTTCCTCCTCACGCAGTTTGAGGGCAGCTTCCAGGCGTTCAATGGTGGCTTGGTCTTTCTCCGCCTGGGCGGAAGCCTTGGACTGCGAAACCCCAAGTGCCAAGTTGCTGGCTTCCAGGTCTTGTTGTGCTTTCACAAGATCCTTGTGAAGCTCAACGTTCTCCTTGCGGAGATACTCGGCATTGCCAGAATCTTCAGCTGCTTGCTTAGCCTGAGCCAAAGCAGCTGAAAAGCAAGGAAAAATTCGAGTTAATAAAATTCCCGGAAAAAGTACTTAGACAAATGCCTGAATCAGAAATTTCAGAAGGAAAATGCTTACCTTTTGTTTCCGACAGTGCGAGCTGGGATGACTCCCGCTCCGCCTCTTTCTCCTCAAGAATGGAGAGGAGATTTCTAACCTCCCTGTTCTTGATGGAGAGCTTGTTGAAAACTGCCACGTTAATGGCTTCGGCAGTTTGCTAGAACATGGCAAGGAAAAGAATAATTAGAAAGCATCAAGGTAAAAAGCATGCATTTTATTTAATGCTTGGTGGCTAGAGATACATACCTTGCTCATTCGCTGCAAGCCTGCCAAGTTTTCATTGAACTCCTTTGCATATTCTTCAAAGAGAGTTCCGGCCACGCTTAGGCCATCATGGATATGCTTGAAATCCATGTCAAAGGTGGGGATTTCTTCGTCGAAAGTCCGAGGAAATTTTCCCACCTCTGGAGCCGCCCTTTCCCTCGTGTCCGTGTTCGACACAACGGGCTTGCTGGGCTATGAGGGCTTGGTGGTGGGGGCTGCAGCGTGCTCTTCCGCCATTGTGGACGGCGTGTCCGGGGCGACGGCGGGAGAAGGTTGACTGCCTCGGCTGGAAACAACTTTGTGTTTCTTCAGCTTCTTCGGTTTTAGATTGGAGGGAGGCAGGCTAAAAACAAAAAACCCGGAAAAGTTAAAACACCAAAGATGGATGAAAAATTCCCATGAAAGAAAAAGAATCCAGAAGAAAGAACCTGGAAGTAGCGACGGGGATTCCGTCAAGGTCGATAACTTCCTCAGAGGAAGAAATCTTCTTGCGCTTGCGTCCACCTGTAGCGGCGGTGCGCAGCGCGTCCAGCTCGGCCTCGGAGGCCAACTCCGAGTCTGGAAGATCCGCGAACTGTCGGAAAAACCAATCGGAATCAGAAGTTAGATTATCCGAGAAAGAATACTGAAACTATACCCAAATGACTGAAAAATTACCTTGGGAGCCGGGTTGTCGGCCGTATACATCGGCCGACTCGCTTCGTATTGGTCGCGTGATGCGACCAACTGGTTGATGCGCCGTCGAAGCTCCTTTACAGGCCAATCCTTGCTGGTTGTCCGCATAGGATCCTTGGCTCCCGTGTATTCGCACAGGAGGCGACCACCGTGGTTGGCTAATGGCTGAATCCGTCTATTCAGCAAAAGACCGTGTCCATACCGGTCAAAGGTGGAGTGGAGGAGGTGAGCTTGGCGATGCGCCGCTTGATCCTTAGTAGATCGGACGGCAGAACCTGGACGGCTTCCGTCCCCCAGTTATCTTGGGGAACTGAGGCAGAGTTCAAGAAAGGAGGAACCACGACGGCTTCCTTAGGGAAAGGCACGTCGGGATGATAAAAGAAAGAACCCGTCCAAAATTTGACGGATTCCGATGTTTTGATCTTGGGGAACCAATCTTCTCGGAATCTCCGAAGAGTGAAATATATGGTTCCGCAAGTCGGGGTGCGTCCTCCGAAGAGTTCCGCTTAACCTCGAAGCAATACGTCCAAAAATCTAACCTAGGTTCTAGCCCTAAGTAGCCCTCGAACAAGGCCTGGAAGCCGGCCATGTAGAGGATGGAGTTGGGTGGCAGGTTATGGGGCTGGATATTGTAGTGAGAAAGAATTTGGAGGAAGAAGGCGGAAGGTGGAAGTCCCATACCTCGAGGAAGGTGGGAGGAAAGAAGGACCCTTTCGCCGTCTTTCGGCGTTGGTTCGGTCTCGTCTTCGGGAAGCCGCCACTTCCCCTTAAGGACCAGGCCCTCCTTTTCCATGTTTGGAAGGAGAGCCGGAGGAATGCTGCAGGCAATCCAATTGCCTGCAGATTCCGCCTCTTCGTCTGCTCCGGCGGCGGCGGAGGCGGCGGCTTCCGCGGCGGCGAGCTCGTCGCCAAGGAGCTGGATCTTTTCCTCCGCCGTTTCAGGAGCAAACGGCGGGGAGGCTGCGGAGCTCGAGCCCGCAATGTCCACGGCGGCGGCAAGGTTTTCTCCGCCCGCCGCGGAGGCCGCGGTTTTCCCCGACTCGTCGCCGGCGAGCTTAGGCGATCCCAGCTGTGGATCTAGATCGCCGATGAGGTCGTCGATGGCGGCGCGAGTGGGCGAGGACGGTGAGGTTGCCATCCTGTGGTGGCGCATTGCGTTTTTGCGTGCTTAGAGGCTAAGTGTGCTCGGGACGGTGCTTCGCTCTCGAGCTCGTTCGCGTCAATGGCATGGTCAGTGAAGAGTGCGGAAGGTTTTCGTTGAGGATGAGGACGGCTATTTATAGCTAGAAATCCGTTTAGATGCGTGCCAATGGTTATTTTGACCGTTGGATGTTCGACGCGTGTCACTCACCGGAAAATCCGGGAAATGAAACGACAGGGAAATTATGACTATCTCCTCGTTTCTCGTAAGAATCTGTCAGAGATACGTTACAGGGTTTCCCGCGTGAAACCAAACGTCGTCTGCGTCAGCATGATTCAAGCGCTGACATCAGAAGTTCCTTTTCCGCGAAGGATCGTGAGAAAAAAGCCGGATTTTCAGGATTCCGAGTTTCATGTTACCATCTCTTTCAAAAGAAGAATAAGAAGAATCAAGACTGCTGAATCAATATTTCCCGGACAAAGTGTATTTGGCGAAAGACGGAGAATCAGAGTTTTAATCTTCTTGGGGGCTACTGTCGGATATATACCAAATAGGGGTATAGAAGATGGTAGACAAAGTGCCGGATTACCAGGGTGGCCTAAGTGGTAGTGGGCTTAGGTCCATTGGGTGGCCCAGTAATCCGACGCATGGAAGCCGGATTCTAGAAGAACCCGGATCACGGCCCGCGTGATCTGGCTTGGAGGAGAAGACAGATTCTTTGCTTTCCAAGTTACAAGTTATCGTAGTCTTCTAGGTTTCCTATTCTGTAAGCCCTAATCCGGCTATTATATAAAGCCGGACGGGAGATAGATTAAACAAGCAACGAGTAACAGAGAAGCTCTACGCCAACTCGCCGAGAAGTTCATCCTCGCCGAGTAGCTAGATCTACACCCTCACATTGTAACCCTGTTTACAGGCTTTAGTCCTGATTAGTGAGAAGTGCAGGAGTAGGTACGCCGTACTGTCGCGACGTACCGAACCTGGGTAAATCCTGTGTTCATAGTTTACTACGCGATCCCGTTACCCCACGTCTCTACCGTAGTCTCATGGCACCCCCGTCTATGAAAACTACTACGATGTCTCGACAGACGCGCTTTTCCGGGATCGTTTCTATTTCTTCCGAGATCACGTCCTTTGGGATGAGGCGGAGTTCTGCTCCTTTGCCTTTCTTTATCCTTAGGAGGTGTCCGAGATCTCTCACGCCTGTGAGGCAAATCATGTCTTCCGGCTTTCTCAGCTGGGTTTCTCGGAGGTGGCATTGCTTTGTCGTCATTCCGGTGCTTTTCTTCCCGATCGTGGGGTTTGTGTCCACCTTTCGGGAGATGGGATCCGGTTCTAGACGCTTCATCCCTATTGTCGGGGTTTTTCTGGTCTTTTCTCGGATCCTCTTTCTTATCCTTTGAATTGCCTGAATCTCCAGGTTCTTCCGGTCCAGGTGCTCCAGTGGCGCAAGTAACTGTTTTGCATAGGGCGGAGTTATCGTGCAGCCTTCCTGATCGCTCTTGGCCCCGCTGTTGTTGTTGCAATGCCTTTCCTAGGAAAGCATACACCCCTTGAAGTTTTTCACCGTTGGAGTACATGTCATTGTTGAGGATGGCAAACGTTGCTTCCGCGTTTTCTGCTGCGGTTTTGTATATTGGTTCGCCTCTGGCATCTTTGCCGTTTACCTGCTTTTGCCAAGATGGGTTATGAAACCTTTCTTTTGGCGGCAGTACTTCCGGTCTTATGATTCCGGGTAACCTTGTAGGTTTTAAGGCAGATCTATTCTTTCTCTCGTACTCCTCTATTTCTTCCTTCATGAGCTTGATGTCATCCTGTGTTTTTTGGAGGTGTTCACGAGATCTGAGTAGATGTTGTTGTTGCCGTTGGAAAGCTCGTCTCCTGGCTTCCAGCATCTCAGGGGATTCATTTGGTCCCACTGGCGTTTGTAACAGTTCCTGTTCTTCCTGTTCCGTCATTGGAGGAGCAAGGATTTCCTTGGTTTTCTTCTCCGCGGGCTTTGTTCCGCTAGCATCTCCTACTTCCAGGTTTTCTTCCGGATTTTGGATTGGAGTTTCTTAGCAGCACGATGCTTTTTCTTGGAAGAGGGAGGCTTTTTGACAGGCTCATCTTGTGTCAATTCCTTGACATTGGGAAATATCGGAGAAGTTTCTCCGTCTTCTCTCTCTTCCTCTGGCGGAGGAGTTTTAGGGCTTTCCTGGCTGCCGGCATCCGCGGTTTCAGCCGGTTTTTCCATTAGCACTTCATGGAATCCCTCTTGAAGCGATTTTACCCTTCTTTCGAAGGTATCCTCATCCTCATCTTCGGAATCGAAATCATCCGATCCGGTTTCGATTCTAATCTCGCCTCAATGGCGGCTAGCACTAAATCGGCTTCTGATGGAGGGATAATAACCCGGTAGGCCAACTCCAAGGTGTAACCCGGCCCAAAGAACGTTGCGCAGGATCCGGTTAAGGATAAAGGAGCTTCTGGAAGGCCCAAGTTTGTAGGCCTCGTAACCCGGATTGTGGGTTACGGTAAGGAAAGTTAGGGTTTGTATGCGGTGTCCGGGTAGGATTCAGGGTGCGCCTTGGAGGGCAAGCCAGGGCGTTCTGGTGCTTTATAAACCGGCCCCTAGGTTTAGTTTAGAGAGATCCAAGAGTTCTAGCAATACCGCCTAATATCGAATATCCAGTGTAACACGAGAGTTGAGTTATTATCTTGAGATCGGAGACTCGGCGACTTGATTGCCGGCATCCAGATCGAATATCATCATGTTTTCCTCTGAGCTAAACCCTCTCCCAAACGCCTGTGTCGTCTTGACCCAAGATAAGTTACCCCCGGTAACGTCTGCCGTGATTATCCCACGACAGATGGCGCTCACCGTGGGGCCTGCGTCCAAAGGTGTTTACATCACGGGAGAAGCTCGGAAGAACATGGAGAATCTTGTCATCAGCGAGATCTACATCGACCACGAAGGAGAGAAGATGGTGGACGATTCCGGCTGGGGACCAGAGTCGGATCACCTCGAATCCGGATCGGTCGTGACAATCCGCCGGATCAGTGTCTTCATCGGTATGGTACTTACTTCCGGTTCGATCCCTGACGATTTTGGATCTGATTCTGTGTCAGGGGAGGCCACTTATATCCAATCAGATGGAAAAATCAGTTGGAACGACAGATCCGACAGAAGAACCCACCACGAAGTGGGAACAGCCGGAGGAGCCGGCATGGGCCCCGCGTGGCCAGGTCGAGAGAGAAGATGATACCGAGTCTATTCTAGATCTGCTGGAGAACCGGTATGAGGAGAATAGCAGCGAAGAGGAACAACATGAATTTACACCAAGCATTGTGCGCCGGGTTGCGGTCTACACGGCTCCCGCGACCAATCTCAATCAGGAACATAACCGCGGCGCAGTTGGGCAGCTCAAGCACTGACCCAGCAGCAGGGCGCGGCTAATGGAAACCCGGTCCTGGTCCGGGTTGATGGAGAATCGCATCGGTTACCAGCCGCACAGCAGACGACGAGTTGCAGGCACAACGTTCGGATTCCTAGCAAACCGGACACCAGGGGCGGGTCCTTCAAATCCACGACACCCGGCCCTGTTCGATAACAATCTGATTCTAGATCCCACAGTTCTTGCTACGGTTATCACCCAGAAAACGCGGCGGAGCGTGTCAGGGATCTAGATGTAGCCCGCCGTGCATTGAGCAACAGAGAAGGCAAGTAGAAGCAGAAAGACAAGGGATGGCTACACGCCAACGTGAGCTGGATGCACTGGAAACCGGCTCCGAGAGGAAACGACTAGAATACATCAAGGCACCAAACCAGATTACCAGCATTGGGCGGGGTTATAAATCCGGCTGCATTGTTATCACACATCAAGATCAGCCGATTCCAGCGGCGAACCAGTGAACTGCACCTCAAACCGACAACTGCGGGAACACAGCCGGCAAACGAGCAGGCCGGGTTACCCCTACCACAGACTAGAGTTACAACTGGCAATGAATTACCACCACCACGTCACGATTTCGCACACCGGCAGGTCATTACAACAATCCCATGGACAACGTGTATGCAGCAACACTCGCATTGAATCAAATCCCCGTGAGAGAGTCGCCCCACGCAGAGGAGACCCGGCGGGCCATCGATATGTTGCACACTGCGGTGGCGTAGCAAGCCAATTATCCGGATCACAGAAGGAATGCATGGGACGCCATACGCCAGTCAGTTCAACGAGGCAATACCGGCAATATCCAAACAAGTTCAGCACGGCGGAGGGAAGAGCAGCAGCAAATGCCGCCTCCTCCCCGTGTTTCAGACAGTGCAAGCAGCATCAGCACGCAAGCTGTTGTAGATAGCTCCAGGGCCAGGAGGGCCGGGCCGGGTCTGTAGTACATGGTTACCAGCAGCACCGCGTCCAGCTGTGCCCCCCGCAGGATCACACGTTTCCCTAGTAAGGCCAGTTTCGACCATTCTTGCAGGACCTAAGTGTGTCTCTCGGACAACATCAGGGCTGAACCTTACCCGGAAAAATTCAAAGAACCAGGAAAAGTAGTGAATTACGAGCCGACTATGGATCCAGAAACGTGGTTGAGCAGTTATGAGATGGCCATGTCGATTCGCAATGCATCCGAGAATCTCCAAGCCAAGTTCATGTACTCGATGATGTCAGAAGGAGCAGCAAAGTTATGGTTTACCAATCTACCGGAAGGGTCTATCAAGTCTTGGGAGGAGTTGAAAACCGCGTTTATCAAGCACTTCCATGGACGTGCAGAAATTATTCACTATTGATGACTTAGAACGGTGCGTCCAGAAGAAGGGAGAGTCGGCGCGCAGTTGGGTGCGCCGGTTATGGAGATACTTCATTCGTCCACAGATATTCAGCCCAAGGATGCACTACAAGCTATGGCAAAAACATGCAAGTACACGCCTCTAGTGCAAAAGTTGACTCGCATGAAATCTAGTCGAAATGCTTCAGAAGTTACGATGGGAGAATTGATGGATGCATGCAACAGACACGCTGCAACAGATACCACAGAGGAGGAATTGACGACAAAAAGCAAAAGCAAACACAAGTAATAGTGGAAGAACCGTCAATGATCAATACCGGGTAACAATGGAAACAGCCAGAACAAGCGCCCGTTTGAAGGAGGCCTCCGAGTTTGTCCAACACAGAAGCCGGGTCTTCGAGACCCAGGGCAGAAGGAAATTTTAATACTGGAAATCACAATGGAGGAAACTATCAAGGCCGCCAAGGCCGAGCAACAATTGGGACATCTTCAGAATGGCGTGCCCGAAGCACAGCAGGAACGGTAGGCCGGCTAACCACTCATTGGAGCAATGCGCCGACTTACAGAGATGGAAGAACGAGGAAGTGAAACAGAGCCATGCGAGGTGCGGGCCGGGGAGGAGACCGGGTCCAGGTGGAAACCCGGGCAACGGCCCACCCCCAGCTGGTAACCCGGCAGCTGGAAATCAGGGCAACAATCAAGGGGGAGCTGGAGGTTTCCAGGCTAACCCCAAACAGTTGAGTCAATATCACGTGCATACTACAGGAAGTTCTAACAAGGACAAAAAGATACCGAAGCAAGCGGTAAACTCAGTTTCTTCGGCCGTTCCGAGGTATCTGAGGTGGTCAGAACAGGATGTAACATGGAGCAGAAGAGATCACCCGGAATGAATAAACACCCAGGAGTCTTAGCATTGGTAGTTGCACCACAGGTCAATGGGTACGAGCTGAAAAAGGTCCTGATGGATGGAGGAAGCAGCATCAATATCCTGTACTGGGAAACCTTTCTACGCATTGGTCTCAAGGAATCTCAGCTACAAAAAGTACAATTTTTTCATGGGAAGTGCCGGGCCACTCAGCGTGCCCCGAGGGAAAAAATCGCATTGGAAGTAGCTTTTGGGGAATCAAAGGACAATTATCGAGTTGAGTGGCTCACTTTCGAGTGGTCAAGTTGCGCAGTCCTTATCACGCGCTATCCGGAAGGCCGCCTTATGCTAAATTCATGGCTAGGCCGTGTTATGTTGTCCTACGCTAAAAACCCGGCCTTAAGAAGACCATCACCATACATGGAAGCCGGGATATAGCAGCTGAATGTGAAGGAGACGCAGCAATGGCTGAGCAAGCTGCAGAAAAGAGGAACTCAGGCATTACCGGCTCAGGCATCCGATAACAGAGCACATCAAAAAGCCAACACTGAAGGTGAAAGAATAAAATCCAAGGCAGCACAAGATGCTAAGATGGTGGCTTTCATCAAGGGCGATTCATCCAAACAATCTGGCATAGGAAAGAAATTGCACGGCCGTTCACAGCCAGCCGCATGATGGAAACACCTCACCCGGATTGGCTAGCAAACCCGATACTTATTATGAAAAAGACTAACAAGTGGAGAATGTGTATCGGTCACGTCAATTCCGGACCAATTCCCAAGAAAACTAAACAATGTAACGGGCAAGCAGGTTTCAGACGCACTCTTTTCCTATCCAGGGTACCTAAGGGGACTGGAAGGTTTTTAATGAGGCGGCCTGCTGACCCAAATTTCCTCGTATCAATAAAGAGATGGTTATCAAGTCTTATCCTGTTATGTTTTACTTCGGTTACAGGTAAGTAGTATTCATTGATATCAATGCATCAGTATCGTCAAGTATGTCGCATATATATAGGTCTTGGGGGCTGATTGCTTGAATAGCACAGTTTTACAAACCCAAAGACCCGGCCTTGATGCCTATGAGTTATAAGGGCCGATTACTGGCAACGAGTACGGCTGCAATCTTATAACCGACAAAGGAGCCAAATTTTCTTGACTTTTCTTAGTTAAGCTTGATGTGACTCGCACTAAAGTTGCATGATTTGCTCGCTTACGATTACAATCATCCATGAAGCCCAATGGGACTTGCCTGACCCTGTTTTTCGTATGGATGTAGCAACATGGTATCCACGCGAAAGCCGGCTTATAGTACAAGATAGTCAAAAGGGTCATCTAAACCACAAGTTATGCAGAGTACAAGGCTAATAGCCGGAAACTCAACATTTATCAAGCATAACTACATTACCTATGTGAAACGACTCCGGGTTTGGACTTGGCAACAACGAACCTTTTCTCTTACGAAAAGACCACATATCCTAGACTCGGAAATTTGGCCTTGGGGACTGCGTTTTCGAAACAGAAACAAGTTGTTTAGTCTCTAAAGTTCGAAAAAACCCCAACATTCGAGTCTGGGGAGCTTGGGGACTAGAGAAAAGTCCACTTGTCGAAACCCACGATACTCGGAAACCGAGTCTCACAAAAGGAAAACATAAAGAAGGTCGGATATCAAGAATAAGTTCAGATAAGTATCAAGTTCATACAAACGCCAGAAGAGACACGAGGTATATCAAGGAATTAAAAGTGCGTTATAGATCTCGTACTAATATCAAAGGTGCACAGATGCACCGATAAAAGAACATCTGTTTCGAACAAAAACGTCGAAACGACCAAGGCATCGTAAAAATGGCATTCGTTACCTCGGCTTCCTGAGCAGGATCCACATCTTTGCCCCTTGCCTTTCCGGGTCTTGGCCGTGGCCTGCTCTTCAGCTCTCCCGGCATCATCACCCGGAATCTTCGCATCAGGACGGACAGGCTGGAGGACAGCCGTGTAGAGGTGGTTGGCTCGGATCCTAACTCGGCCTCTCTTTGCGGTTTCTTCCCTTTCCTGGCCGAATTGGCCATTTTTCCAAAATATCGAAGGGCGGGGGTGCGTCTCCTTCTTCACGATTTTTGCCTTCAGCATCGTACGCACTCATAAGCATACGCAGATCCATGCTATCGGCTAAAGTGGTTGCGGAGTGACGCACTGCGGATTGTACGGCCTTGAAGTCCTTGGGCCCAAACTTGAGCCATGGCTTTGTATTCTGGAAACCCGGATATCACCTTTGCCGGCTCGAGCTTAGGAAAGTAAGCCTTAGCCAGCGCAAAGGCCCGGGTCATACCAATCCGGCATGCTGAGCGTTTCCAGATCTCGATCCATGCAGGCACAGTGGAGCAGGCTTGGATGAGATTTTCTTCACCCGGATATACCTCAGTAGGCCACTTCACGGCATTCAGTATAAACTTGGTGCCGGCAAAGAAAGTCCGAGCACAGTCTTTAAAGTTTTAGCCTTGGCAACACATCTTCTTCCGGGGCCGCAAGGTTGGCACCTGCAATTGAAACAAAGGAAGGACATATCAAATTCCGAGTATCATAATGTAATAGAGGCATGAAGTAAGTCGGCAGCAAAAACTACTAAAGATGAGATAAGTATCGGTAACTTGGTCCGATAATTTCTTCAGTGCGTTTTGAGCAGTTGTACACTTCTTCTTATATTTGGAAACATCCTTCTTCAAGGTTTCCACGTCAGCCTCAACGGCCTCCCTCCGCTTTACCTCGGCAAGCAGAAGCTGTTCGGTCTTGAGCAAAATCTCGTCAGAACCGTGACCTGCGCCTGTAAGGAGCAAAAAGTACAAGTATCAGTCGGGTATCATGGCAAGTCGAATATTGCATAAAGTACCAAGCACAACTTCAACAAGTTATGCTCGGAACTTGGGGACTAGGGGATACTATGAGATGTCAAGTGTTGTTACCTGGTGCTCTGCGGCCATGCGCTCTAGAACATTGCTCTCTGAGGTCTTCATAGCGAGGAGAGCGCTCATCAACTGGTCAAAAGTATCATTACCCGAGTTAGAGGACCCGGGGTCTTGGAAACTCGGAGAAGGAGTTTTCTTTTGGCGGGAGAAGGCATCTGGGTCATCCGAATATCGAAGTCTGGTGCTCCTCCTCCCGCACCCAAAGTTGCAGCCTTTTCCTTCTCGCTTGCGTGCGAGGCTATTGGGTACTCGGCCTCTTGTCCGGCCGTTTTTATTGGCGCACTTGTTCTTCGCCGCCGCTGCAGCTGCATATCAATAATTGGGTTCCCCTTACCCGGCCATCTGTCCCATATCTTCTTGGTCTAATAATGACCGCGGCGCTATGGACAGTATGAATGAGCAGTTAGCATATAACTAGAAAAAGGTGATGAAAATATGATAAAACATCAGGAAAGGAATTTTTACCCGGTTCACCGCATAGTCCGAGAGGAATTCACTGCTGGATCCGGACAAAAAAGAGAAGGAGATCCTCTCCGCAATCAGGATCAATTATCGAGTAAAGTACAGGATCTTGACATTTTTATCAGGGCTTTGACCCGGAAAGCTATGCAAAGCACTTGGAGAAAAGCCGGGTTACTATATGGCCACCATGGAGTTAGGCCTAGCTATTTTATCAAAGCACCTTAACCCGGCCTCCATGGACTTGTGCATTTGATATTTTTGCAGGGTATAGCAAGCGCTTCAAGAAGGAGCCCGTGAAGCCCAAGCTATCCTGGGGACTACTGATGGAGGGATAATAACCCGGTAGGCCAACTCCAAGGTGTAACCCGGCCCAAAGGACCTGCGCAGTATCCGGTTAAGGATAAAGGAGCTTCTGGAAGGCCCAAGTTTTGTAGGCCTCGTAACCCGGATTGTGGGTTACGGTAAGGAAAGTTAGGGTTTGTATGCGGTGTCCGGGTAGGATTCAGGGTGCGCCTTGGAGGGCAAGCCAGGGCGTCCTGGTGCTTTTATAAACCGGCCCCTAGTTTAGTTTAGAGAGATCCAAGAGTTCTAGCAATACCGCCTAATATCGAATATCCAGTGTAACACGAGAGTTGAGTTATTATCTTGAGATCGGACACTCGGCGACTTGATTGCCGGCTTACAGATCGAATATCATCATTTTTCCTCTGAGCAAACCCTCCCCAAACGCCTGTGTCGTCTTGCCCCAAGATAAGTTACCCCCGTAACGTCTGCCGTGATTATCCCACGACAGCTTCCGATTCATCGTCATGTTGACGGATGTCGGATCTTCCACCTCTGTGATGGGTGTGTTGTTATCTGCCTCCTTCACGGGATTTCCGTCATCCGTGTTTTCGGCGACTTCGGATTGCACCATGCCGATAAAGTGTGTATCACTTTTTGTCGGCGATCTGAGCAGAATCCGGTATCATAGTCATCTTCGACTGGGTATAGGGCGGGTGGGAAATATTTGCTTCCACCGCAAAACCCCATTGCCTCTGCAGTTAGTCCGATAAAGATATTAGCAGATCCGATCGGTAACACGCAGGCACTTACCAGGTGATTTTGCGTCGGTATGTAGGATCCGTTGTCGAGGAAGCGTCCGACGTCGTCGTCGAACTCCAGGCTTCCGACAGTTATCGATCTGCCGATTCCGCCGAGTATCCCAGATCGGAACTTCACGCCTGACGTCGTTTGTCCCACAGTGGCGCCAACTGTCGAGATATCGTAGTAGTTTTCATAGACGGGGGTGCCATGAGACTACGGGTAGATACGTGGGGTAACGGATCACGTTGTAGAGTAAGACATAGGATTTACCCAGGTTCGGTACTTCGTGATAATATGACGTTCCTACTCCTGCAATCTCACTAATCAGGACTAAGCCTGTGTATACAATTACAAATGTAAGGTTAGATCTAGCTATTCGCTGAGGATCAACTTCCCCGGCGAGTTAGCCTATAGCTTCTTCTCTATCAAACTCATCTCCCGGTCCGGCTTTATATAATAGCCGGATTAGGGCATACAGAATAGGAAACCTAGAAGACTACGGTAACTTCTAACTTGGAAAATAAAGGAATCCGTCTTCTCCTCCAAGCCAGATCACGTGGGCCTGATCCGGTCCTTCTAGAATCCGACTTCTGTGCGTCAGGTTACTGGGCCGCCCAATGGACCAAAGCCCACTACCGCTTGGGCCACCCTGGTAATCCGGCACTTATGACTACCATCTGATATACCCCTATTCAGTTATATCCGACACATGAGATAAAACGCCCGCCGAAGGGAACGTTGGCAAACTTACAACCTGATGAAAAGCATGAACTGCGAGCTCATCGCAATGCAAGACTCGCAGATAGGCGGAACACCCCATGCGCTGAATCCATCGCAATGCCATGTCCATATGCTACTTTGCCATCCACTTCTTGAATTGAATTGTGTGCTTATTTCATGATATTGTCTACTTAACGTTCAATATAAGTAAAATATGGAGGTTTAGCTTGAACCATATCAAGTAGTACATCATGCAAGTTGACAAGGTTCCATAGCCACGACATGGGGCTTATGTATGCTACATAACTTATCACAATCATAATTCACATGCAAGAACAAACTCACACTTAACTTATGATGATCTTTAAATTAATTTCTATCTAATTTTGTTATTTCGTGGCACCCGATTTCTTTCTCCAATTGAAGGGAAGCAGGTTCTACCCATACGATCATTTATCGAGAAGACTGACATAGAGTGCTGCGTCCGATGCTTACTTATTATAGCCGGTAATAATTCATGACAAACTTGATAGACGTTACTCTCTGTCACAGGAAAATGTATCATGCCATTTAATGCATTGGACAACCTTTCAAAATTCCAGCCAAGCCAATAGATAATGCCAGAAATAATGTGTCTTTTCATGGTAATTTATTAAATAAGTTAGTGCTTTTTTCATTCTATCGTAATGGATTGATTCTGAAAAACAGCCAGTAGCAATGCACGGGCATTATTGCTAGTGCAAGAGAGGGCACCTTGTATGTTGTTGTAACTGTTATAAAAGAGACTTCCCTTGGTTCTTGCCTTTCCAATGTAGTCTACCGTTTGCATGTCTTCATTTTTTACGGTTATACTGCCTCCGTTTTAAAATAATTGTCGCTCAAATTTTCTAGTTACATTTAAAACTAGATAATTTTATTAATATATAACTATTTTAAGATGGAGGGAGTACTTAAAGATTGCTAATTCCCATTCTACACACGAAAGTCTATGTGGCAACCTGAGCACTTTCAGCAGGAAAGTAAGAAGCATATGCAGAGTTTAGAGAAGCACTGTCCCACATTGCAATCTCATGACCTGACCCGCTTCCCTGGCACACCTTGAAAGCAGATGTAACAGAGAAATATTCGCGTTCGCGTGGGCTCCTGGTCTAACCACGGCCCAACTTCTCCAAATTCATGGTCAGATCTCTCTCCAAACTGCAGATTCAACACAACGAGCTCCTGGTCTAACCACGGCCCAACTTCTGATCCGGCAGTTAAACCAAAGCCACAGACAATTGCTAGTTTTTTTCTCCTTCCTCCGTTCCATAATGTAAGCCTTTCTAGCAAGCTAGTTTAAAGCTTTTTTGTTGCATTGGAAGAATACACGTGTTGCAACAATATCTAACACGTGTTCCATTTTTGTTGTTGCAGTAGTTCAAAGCAATCTCCAGAACTTGTTGATTTTCTTGTCAACAAAGGGTACGACTTCTGTAGCGTTGACATCACAAATGACCGACAGAAGTTGATGCGCACGTTGGGTGTTGAGGATTTGATCCATTTCGATGATCTGTACGGGCACAAGACCGGGATGGCTAGTATGGCAACTGCCTTCATCCACCCCGACTACAAAACCATGAAGACTTTTTCCCCTCGAAGAATCACTTCTATTGGGGGAAAAACCCACTTGACCGGATCAATCTCGAGTATGCAGCAATAGATGCATACGTTGCCTTCGAGTTGTTTCGCATCTACTCTTCGGAGCTCGAGTAGATGTTGTTTGTGTGTACCGCGTCTATGTACCGCTATGTTACGTTCGATATATGTAATGAATATTATTAATGGATATATGTCTTTCTATTAATTCCTATATTATTTCTATATTAATTCCTAGCTATATTATTTCATATTATGTAATGGATATATATGTACCGCTATGTTATGTAATGGCTCAAATAAAATCACGGGTTAAACATAGCACAAAATTTACTAAAGCAATCACACAGAGATCTAGCTCACACACAATTCCAAAATAATAAAACTAGAAAGTAACAAATGGTAGTTCCATTTTTTTGGGTTTCCAATCATGCACACACTTTCTAAGGTAGATTTCTGCAAGCAAAACAACCTAATATCAAGTCCAAACACTCTATACAACCTAGGAAACACGATAAGATCAAACACACATTTCAAAACAAACAAAAACACATCAAGAAAACAAAACAGAAAAACTACTATTTCTATATTTGTTCACCAAAAATAAATCTAGAGCTCCAAAAATTAATCTAAGCCAGGAAAACATAGATCTAGTCAATACCAAACTCATCCAGTTGAATTTACTTCAAAATCCATTTTTGAACTCATTCTAAAAATCATAGAAGAGCCTACTGGTTTTTTATTAAAAAGGATGGTATTTTCATTTGGTTGCTGACCTTGATGTGAGGCTAAGTGCAACAGATAATCTTTTTCAATATCTACCCAGAACATTTTATTTGTCCATTTGGTTATGTATTTAAAAGTTAGGTTCAAATCATTCTCACAGATAGTCATTGCCAAAACAGTTTGTGTCCAAAATAATAGTCCAAACATGGATCTGCAAATTTTATATGGTTTAGATTCATATGGTTTGGTTCATGAATTTAGGAAAGGGTAAAATGAATTAGTTTTATTTTTCTGAATTTTTTGTATATTTTTTGTATTTTTTAGATTTTAAAATGAATTAGTTTTATTTTTCTGGATATTTTGATATTATATTTGTATTTTTAAGATTTTAAAATGAATTAGTTTTATTTTTCTGAATATTTTTTAGAAATAATACAAATTAAAAAATTAATGTTTATTTATTTATTCAAAATTATAATTACATCATTACTTTTTTTATTAAATGATTATTTGAAATCAAACAATAAAGAAATATGACATCGACCAACATGTTAATAGATTGATATGATACTAGTATCAAATACATCCGTGCGAAACACTTGGATACGGGACGGGATGTAACTCGAAAGTTAAGCGTTGCTAGTGCTAGAGTAGTGGGAGGATGGGTGACCGAGCGGAAAGTTTGACCACGACTAAGCAAATAATAAAAATTCGAAAAAAAAGGGAGTGAAAAATTGGAGTAAAAAATAATTTAAAAACCCAAATGAATTAAAGAAATAACGAAATAGTCTGTAGTCCTGGTTCGTGTCAAAACGGGACTAAAGGTACTCCCGCCTCCGGCTCACGTCAACTGCCCACGTGGCGGGCCTTTAGTCCCGGTCCGTAAGATGCGCGACTAGTCGCGCCTATTTAGTTCCGGTTGCGCGACCGGTACTAATGGCCTTTGTGAACGGGGACTAAAGGCCTATTTTCTATCAGTGTTATATATATTTTTGGCACATGTGAACATTGTTGCTTCTTCATATGCGGGGCCCACATGTTAGTATAGGGCGAACTATATATTTTTGGCACATGTGAACATTGTTGCTTCTTCATATGCGGGGCCCACATGTCAGTATAGGGCGAACGAATTAAATTTTTCAAGCAGGGTGAGGGGATCGAACCCAAGACGTGCAATTTCAGTTTAGCATGCGTAACCACCCAGGTAAACATGTCTTGACGATTCATAAGTGGACTGCAACCTATTAGACGTAATCAACTTATTTTCGCACACTTTTTTTTTCATAATTTAGTACACCTTTCCGAAACAGAAAAAGGTTATTTTAGTCAATCGTCATTTTATATGAGATCACCTTGTTAGGCGAATACATGTCAGATGCCCTATTTCGACAAAATTAGTAGGCTTCTATTTTTTTATGGGAATGAGCCGTGACATGGCACAGGTGGCGACCGACGTGTGTGTTCTAGGTTGAGTCTGGCATGATAACGTCCGACGTGAGGGCGCCAGTCGAGCTTGGCACAATGACGACTGGCGTGCGTGCGTCTAGGTCGAGTCCGTGACAGTGCATGTGTACACATGTTGTTGGTGAGAGTAGCGAGGGTGCATGACGTTGGCCGCGTTGTGTGCGTAGTAGAGCGCCGTGCGCACGGGCCGGCGGGCGGATCACAGACACGTATCAACGCGCCATAGGCACGCCAAGTGCACGGAAGCGAGGTGTAGTGCAGTTTGGAGTGGCTACACGGACGTTTTTAGTCCGCTGCGGACTTGTACAAGTGGTCCGTGACGCGTGCCGTAAAAAGACATATGTGGTTCTCTGTAAAAAGGGCAAATTTGGTGCTCTTACAAGACTTTTTTAACCGATATTGTATCTTTTTAGAGCACTACAATTGTTATTTTTGCACAAAATTTTCATGAAAATTTATTTTGCCTAATTTTGTTGAGAATTTTTTGAAATACACATCGGAGATGTATACGTCAATAAGGTACCCAACTGATGTCGTATTAAAATGATGATTAATTAAAATAACGTTTTCTGTTTGTAGAAAGGTCTACAAAATTACCCAAATAAGAAAAAAAAAAGTGTACCGAAATGTGATTGCACTCAATATGTTACCGTCATTGGATGTACACGTTAATAAGGCTCTGGCATTCAAAGTGTAGCGAAATCTGAGATGATCGTCATGATTGGATGTGTACAAGTGGTGGCTACGCGCTGAGCAGGAACTCCACCTCTTGGGTTCGATCCGCGCGATTGCTCCACAATTTTAATTCTTTGGCCCTATACTGACATGTGGGCCGCAGAGGAATATCAATGTTCACATATGCCAGACAAAAAAAATAAAGGGATCTTTTCATAAAAGTTACCACGCCACATGTCATCTTCAGAATGGTTTTGGACCTATTTGTTCACTCAATACAAGTTTGTGTACTAGATGTGTCCATTTTACAATTTGTGGTACTAATTTGTTCATGCGAAGCAAGTTGGGACTAAAAGTGTATATAGCACCATTATCTACTTCAATATATAGAAATACCTACTCCTCTGATCCTTAAAAAAAGTGTCGCCACAAATGAACTACTCTCATACAACTTATAAGTATAGTTTCCGGCATTTTTTTAATGATCGGAGGAAGTAATTGATTTTGTAATAGGAAAAAGTCCAAAAAGAACCTTCAAATTATAGACGAAAGCTAAACCGAACCCTGAACTTTGAATCCCTGAAATTGGCACTCTAAACTTGCCAATCCTGGTCTAGTTTGAACCTCGAACCTGTTTGGCACACCGGGAACATTGCAATCCTGGCCGGGACTAGATGCTGCTCTCATTGACAGATCTGGCCCACATGTCATATACATCCCCTTCCTCCATCCTCATTGACCTCCTCCATGTTTCTCATTGTGTCCATCCGCTTGCCATCGAGTCGCTCCCGATGCTCCCATCCACGCACGCCTTCTCTCAGAGTCGTTGATCCACCTACCGCGCCGCGTGCGGCACCACATGCGCCGCTCGTCCTCTGCTGCCTTTGACCTCATCACAGGCGCACGGGAGGCCGTATGAACGACTTACCGGCGGTGGTTGGCGTCACGAAGAGGCTCGGCGGCAAGCGATTCGGCATTTCCGAGGCCTGCACCGCTCTGTCCATGGGCATGCGCTACCTGTAGTGGTCGAGATTCGAGGCACCTCTGCGGTATTGAATTTGGAGAGAGATCGGAGGTGGAAGAAGTATATGACATGTGGACCTTCTTTGCCAGTGAGAGCAATGTCGGATATATACTGAATAGGGGTATAGAAGATGGTAGACAAAAGAGCCGGACTACCAGGGTGGCCTACATGGTAATGGGCTTAGGTCCATTGGGCAGCCCAGTAGTCCGACGCGCAGAAGCCGGATTCTAGAAGAACCCGGATCACGGCCCACGTGATCTGGCTTGGAGGAGAAGACGGATTCCTTACTTTCCAAGTTACAAGTTAAACGTAGTCTTCTAGGTTTCTTGTTCTGTAAGCCCTAATCCGGCTATTATATAAAGCCGGACGGGAGATAGATTAGATAAGTTTACAAGTTCTTCAAGTTCCAAGGTTCTAGGTTCAAGCTAAAGCTCTACGCAACTCGCCGGGAAGTTCATCCTTGTCGAGTAGCTAGATCTATTCTCTCACACTGTAACCCTGTTATACGGGCTTTAGTCCCATTTAGTGAGAAGTGCAGGAGTAGGTACGCCGTACTGTCGCGACGTACCGAACCTGGGTAAAATCCCGTGTTCTGTGTTACTACGCTATCCCGTTACCCCACGTCTCTACCGTAGTCTCATGGCACCCCAGTCTATGAAAACTACTACGATGTCTCGACAGTTGGCGCCCACCGTGGGGCAAACGACGTCAGGCGTGAAATTCCGATCTGGGATACTCGGCGGAATTGGAAGATCGATCACTGTCGGAAGCTTGGAATTCGACGACGACGTCGGGCGCTTCCTCGACAACGGATCCTACATACCGGCGCAAAACCACCTGGTAAGTGCCTGCGTTTTACCGATTGGATCTGCTAACATCTTTATCGGATTAACCGCGGAGGCAATGGGGTTTTGCGGTGGAAGCAAGTATTTCCCACCCGCCCTATACCCAGTCGAAGACGACTATGATGCCGGATTTTGCTCAGATCGCCGACAAAACAGTGATACGCACTTTATCGGCATGGTGCAATCCGAAATCGCTGAAAACACGGATGACGGAAATCCCGTGCAAGAGGCAGATAACAACCTACCCGTCATAGAGACGGAAGAACCAATACCCGTCACAGAGACGGAAGATCCGACATCCGTCAACCAGACGATGAACTCGGAAACAGAGTCCGTGCTTGCCGCCATAGAGGCGAATTGAGTCGGAAACCGGATCGGATAATTTCGACTCCGAAGACGAAGACGATGATGCCTTCGTAAGAAAAGTTTAAGTCCTTTCAAGAGGGATTCCATGAAGTGCTAATGGCAAAACCAGCTGATACAACGGGTGCCGACAGCCAGGAAAGCCCTAAAACCCCTCCGCCAGTGGAAGAGAGGGAAGACGGAGAACTTCTCCATATTCCCTAATGTCAAGGAGATGACAGAAGATGAACCTGTCAAAAACCTCCTTCTTCAAGAAAAAGCACCGTGCTTCTAAAAAGCTCCAGTACAAACTCCGGAAGAAAAAGTCAGCTGATCTCGCTGATGAAAACCTGGAAGTTGGAGATATTAGTGGCACAAAGCCCGCGGAAAAGAAATCTAAGGAAATCACTGCTCCCCCAATGACAGAACTGGAAGAGCAAGAACTATTACGAACTCCAGAGTCAACAACAAAGCCCAAGGAGGTTAACATGGCCTTTGGAGGAGAAAAAGGGAATAAGTGGAAAGGTCGCAGTCCAGATCCAATCAATTACACTCCGAAGAATGGGAGAGAATTAAGTCGGAACCCTGCGTCCACCACTCTCAGTTTGGGAAACCAACCCACACAAACGCGCAATGCCGGCTAAACAAGCATATGAAAGGCAATGCAGGATCCGGAAATAAAGGGAAGGGTTCCAAAAGGAAACCTGCCAAACAAAAGCCAAAAGCCAGAAGACAGTGAATCGGACACTGATGACAAAATCCAGGAACAGCAGCGAAAAGGCGAACCCAAATTTCCGAGAGTGATGGAGAAGCAATGTTAACTTTCCTAGCAACCCCGTCAGCAAAGGTGGCCAAAGAACACTTCGAAATAAACGCGGTTGTCCCTGCGACCCCGAAATTCTTGAAGTATTCCAACACACGATAATCTGGGATCAGTCAGATCATCCCGGAAATATCCCTGAACCCGGCACACAAGCTCTTGTTGTAAGCCCTATTGTTCAAAACACTAGGCTAAGAAGAGTGCTGATGGACGGAGGATCCAGCATCAACATAATGTACCTGGATACACTCAAGCACTTGAAGATCTCCGAGTCCCAGCTCAACTACAGCAATATACGCTTCCATGGCATTGTTCCTGGCAGGCAAGCACGATCCCTAGGAGAAATTTCCCTAGATGTCACCTTCGAGATAAAGATCACTTCCGGCAGGAAAAAGTATCCTTCGAAGTTGTGCCGTTCGAGAGCGTGTATCACGCAATACTCGGACGTCCGGCTTTCGCCAAATTTATGGCAAGATCTTGCTATATCTACAACAAGCTGAAGATGCCAGGACCCAAAGGAGGAGTAATCCCATTGCCGGTGATTTCAAGCTGGCAAACGAGTTGGAGAAGCAAAACGCCCTTTGCGCTCAAAGAGTTATAGCTCAGGAAGAACTGAAGGAGTTAGCCAAGGAGGTATCGCCGAAAGAAATGCCGGCAGGAAGAAACTCGGAAGCCAACAGATAGCTTCAAGGCGTCCGAGAATACAAGACAGGTAATCCTAGATCCCAAAGATCCGACAAAATTCGTCGTTGTAGGGACTGGGATGACCGACAATAGGAAGGCGAGCTCATCAAGTTCCTCCGTGAGAACTGAGATATTTTTGCCTGGTGTCCAGCTGACATGCCAGGCGTACCCAGGGAGCTTGCTGAGCACCAACTCAAGGTTATTCCTGGATCAAAACCCGTCAAACAAGGTCTCCGTCGATTTGACGGAAGAAGACGGAAGGCTATTGGCAAGGAAATTATCCGGCTTTTAGCAGCGGATTTCATCAAGGAGGTAATCCATACTGACTGGTCCGCAAATCCGGTATTAGTACCGAAGAAAGACACAACTGCCCTCAGAATGTGTATAGATTACACAGGATTGAACAAGTTATGTCCGAAAGATAGGTTCGCACTGCCGCGAATCGATCAAATAATAGACGCCACTGCAGGCTCTGAGCTTTTATGCTTTTTGGATGCATACTCCGGGTACCACCAAATACGCATGAAAAAGGAAGATCAAATCAAGACTTCTTTTATAACCCCGTACGGACGTACTATTACGTAACCATGCCTTTTGGCCTGAAGAACGCAGGTGCAACCTACCAGCGTTGCATGCAACGTTGTTTGCATAGTCAGATTGGAAAAAATGTCCATGTTTACGTGGACGATATTGCCGTCGTAACCAAGGAAAAAGATACACTCCTTGAGGATTTGCGAGAAACTTTCGAAAACTTACGCACCTACCAGATGAAGTTGAATCCATCTAAGTGCGTATTCGGGGTTCCCTCAGGAAAACTTCTGGGTTTCATCGTTTCTCACAGAGGAATAGAAGTTAACCCGGAAAAGATCAAGGCAATCTTGAACATCTCAAAGCCTACATGTGTAAAGATGTCCAAAGATTGACGGGTTCCGCTGCAGCCGTCAGCAGATTTATTAGTCGGCTGGGGATAAAGCCTTACCACTCTACAAACTGTTAAAGAAATCCGACAAGTTCGAATGGACAGAAGAGGCCGATGCAGCGTTGGCCCAGTTAAAGGAAACCTTGATGAACGCTCCCATCTTGGCATCTCCCAGAGACGAAGAACCCATGTTACTATACCTTACGGCTACTAATCGGGTTATTAGCGCGGTAATCGTTGTGGAACGGACAAAAGAAGAGCAAAGCATACCAGATCAACATCCGGTATACTACATAAGCGAAGTTTTCTCCGAATCCAAACAAAGATACCCGCACTATCAGAAACTGGCATATGGCATTTTTTGCATCCAGAAAGCTGCGCCATTACTTCCAAGGACATTCTATAACAGTGGTATGTAAAGCACCACTAGGGGATATTATAAACAATGCGGAGGCAACCGGCCGAGTAGCTAAATGGGGCATCGAGCTGGCAGCTTTCGACATTAAGTACCAGCCAAGGACGGCAATAAAATCCCAGGTTTTGGCAGATTTCGTCGCCGACTGGACAGAAGCAATGGAAAATACACCGATGCCAGAATCCGAGTACTGGATCATGCACTTTGACGGATCCAAGATGAAGGAAGGAGCTGGAGCCGGCGTAGTTCTAAAATCTCCCAAGGGAGACACAATGGAGTATGTATTGCAAATACACTTCAACGCCAGTAATAATGTGGCAGAATACGAAGCTTTGCTTCATGGCTTGCATATTGCAAAAGAAATAGGGGTAAAACGCATCTTGTGCTATGGGACTCGGATTTGGTACAGCATCAGCTCAACCAAACCTGGGACGCGAAAAGCCCTATAATGGCCGAATATCGGAGAACGGTGGATGAGTTTGCCATCTGCTTCTTCGGGTTCGAAGTCCTTCACATAAAAAGGGAGGAAAATTGGAACGCGGATGCGTTAGCCCGCATGGGATCAGAGAGAGTAAAAACTTTACCACCAGGGGTATTCGTCCAGCATTTGCATGAACCGTCCATAAAAGGTGGAGACGTTGATTACCCTCTAGCATCTGAAACAATTGAAGTCATGCTCGTTAAACCGGATTGGACAATCCCGTACTTAAACTTCTTAGTCAATCAGAAGTACCCGGAAGGAGCAGACGAGGTCTTGCAAAGGCAAATACAGCGTCGATGCAAAGGATACGTGGTGATCAACGACCACTTGTATAAGCGCAGTACTTCCGGAATTTTTCAACGGTGTATTTCACCAGAAGAAGGAAGAGAAATACTGGAAGAAATCCATGCCGGCGATTGCGGACATCATGCTCAATCAAAAAGCATAGTCAAAAAAGCATTCCGGGCGGGGTTTTTCTGGCTAACAGCCAAGACAGACGCCGAACGCATAGTGAATACGTGCGAAGGATGCCAATATTATGCCAAGCAGACCAATTTGCCGGCCCAAGCACTTAAAACTATCCCTATCACATGGCCGTTTGCGGTCTGGGGGCTAGATGATGGGACCGTTCAAACTGCAAGAGGTGGACTTACACATCTACTCGTAGCGGTAGATAAGTACACAAAATGGGTGGAGGCTAAACCCATCAAAAAGCTGGACGGCGCAACTGCCAGAAATTTCATTATTGATTTAGTAATGAGGTATGGCGTCCCACACAGCATAATAACTGATAACGGGACAAATTTCTCCATTGGAGAGTTGGCAAAATACTGCCAACAAACGGGAATTCGCTTAGATCTTGCATCTGTGGCACACCCGCAATCTAATGGACAGGTTGAAAGAATGAACAGTTCAATCCTGCAAGGAATACGCCCAAGACTCGAAACTCCTCTCTATAGAGCAGCTGGAGCATGGGTAGAAGAGCTACCTTCCGTGTTGTGGAGTATTCGAACGACGCCAAATAGGTCAACCGAGCAAACCCCGTTTTTCCTGGTTTACGGTGCGGAAGCTATTCTTCCAACGGATATTATCCATGATAGCCCAAGAGTGCAGAATTTTGAAGACTCGGATGCCGAGGAAGCACGACAGGATGCCGTCGATCTCTTAGAAGAGGAACGAGAACTTGTACTTCAAAGATCCGCCATCTACCAGCAAGGTTTACGGCGTTATCACAGTCGGAAAATCAGGCATCGTTCTTTTAAAGAAGGTGACTTAGTGCTGAGATTGGTGCAGAAAAGGAAGCACAAATTAGCCCCAGTATGGGAAGGACCATTTGTCATCAGTAAAGCCATGAAGAATGGATCATACTATCTTGTTGACATTCGAGATACGGAGGACGACCCCGAGAAGCCGAATCGCAAAAGAAAGAGAAAAATAGATGATGAACTAGGAGAGACAAATAGGCCTTGGAGTATCCAGCAATTACGTCCCTTCTATACTTAGTTCAATTTCTATGTAAACTTCTTTGAGATCATGAAATAAAGTTGTCGGAATTCATATTCATTATAAGTACAAAATATTTCCGCCTCATCTATTTCCCAATGATCTTACAAATACTCAATGTTAACCCGAATTGTGCCTGCGTGCTCGGTTTAAAAGCTGAATGATTCGGCCTGTTCAAGGTTAAAGGAAACTCGGATTGTGCCTGCGTGCCCAAGTTTCAAAATAGTTCCTTGTTTTCTCTAAGTTTTATCTGATTGTGTATGTGTTGGGTTACTGAAACTAGTCAGTAAAAATGCTTCTAGCATAATCCATGTTTCTGAGTTTTTAAAACTGTTTGGTTCGTCCCCAGTTACTCAACATGACGATACATATTGCTAATTGAGCCATTTTTAAACAGAGCAGTTAAAACATAGATGCCAGATTACTTAGAAGATAAAGGAACAGCCAAACCCGGAAAAACTTTGCAAGAAGCTTGAAATTGCAAAAGGCGGAGTTCTTGTTCCGACAAATGACATAGAAGCATTACAATATGAATTACATTGTAAAAAAGCTACTATACACATCCATCATCCAGGTCAAGTGCGCCCCCTTAAACTTCTGAGTCTTCATCACTGCTATCATTCTCGGGGGCTGCGGGCACTTCTTCTTCCGGATAAGTAATGGAGATATTCACCATGGAGGCAATCTGAGTGGCGTGGCCTTCAACTTCATTAAAGATCGCATTTATTTGTGCTTCTGTACATTCTTGAGGAATACCGGATGCTACACGCCAGGATTTGCATCAGGGTAGTGTAAGCGCATGAGGCCAAGTGCCATTCGCGCACCACCCCGTGCAGCAGAGCGAAGGAAAGATTCCTTCGAATTTGCTACCTCCATGATGGCATCCGGAAGTCGGTAAACTTCTGAAGATTGTATACTACTGTGGGCAGGAATTTATTAATTAAATGCATTCCTGCATTTCTGATTGAATTCCATATCTTCCCAAAGGCCCGGATCTTTTCAGTCCGAGAAATTCCTGGAAAATTTCCTGCTTTTTTGACAAAAGCAAAGATTAGAGAATACAAGAAATATGACATGAAAGAATTGGTAAAAGAAGTCAACTTACCAAGAACCGCGTCAATTTCATCGCCCTCTTTCATACGAGGGAATAGCATACTTCTAAATCATTGATAATAGATTTATCCTCTGCTGCCTGCAAAGAAGCCTTGGATTGCGCAATCCCAAGGGCTAGATTACTGGCTTCCAGTTCTTCTCGAACTTTTGAAAGTTCTCTTTGAAGGTTGGAGTTTTCTTCACGAAGTTGAGAAAAATAAGCAGCGTTTGCTGTGAGCTTCTTGGCTTTGGTTAAAGCAGCTGAAAGCAGGGACAAAATAATCCGACATTACGGCAAGATCTAGTAATGATTTTCCAGCAAAAATCAATAAACACGAAGTAAAATACCGGTGGCTTTTGATAATTGCTTTTGAGACGACGCCAGTTCGTTGCTTTTTGACTCAATAACAGATTGAAGTGTTTTTACTTCTCTGCTTTTGAGGCTAAGTTTTTTCAAAACTTCCAAGTTTATGGCATCTGCGGAATGCTGAAACATGGAAATGAAAGCCAGATGCTTAAGTTTGAACAAGCATACAAAGAAGCATTAAGAAGAATTTAGGGTTTCAACTTAATGCTTGGGGGCTAGAAGTATTACCTGGCTCATTTCTCGCAAGTCAGCCAAGGTCTCCTTGAATTCCCTGGCATATTCCATGAAAAGAATTCCAACATGGTGAAGGCCATCGTGTATGACCTGACGGGGCGAGAATGCGATATTATTGCGGATAACTAATCCATTTTGTGGCCAGGGGTGAACAAGAGGCGCAGGAGCAAAAATTTCTTAGCTTCCGGACGAATATATCCGAGGTCGTCGAAAGGCTCTTCTTTCACCTGGATATCATCCGAAGTAGGAATGGATTCGTTTCCAGCAGGTGATCGAAAATTTCCGCCCATTGGCGTATTCGCTCTCCCCCTTTTACCCGTAGCTGCAGAAGGAAATTCTTCTTTGATAGTAGTTTGCCTCTTGCGCTTTTGGTTGTTGTAAAACTCGGCATGTAATTTGCTGATTTCAGCATCAGAAGCAAGATCATTTTCTCCAAGTTCGTCAAACTAGGAAAGAATTAACAGTATGTTAAAAAATGAAGAGAGAAGATAATCTGAGGAAACTCAGAAACAAGGGAAGGAAAGTACCTTAGGAACCAGATTTTCCGCATGATAAATGGCTAGACTTTCCTCAATCTGGCTATCGGCGGCAACTATCTGATGAAGGCGTTCTATAAAATCCTTCTTGCTAAAGGACCTATCTGTTCCTCTCATGCTATCTTCCGGTCCCATGTACTCGCAAAGAAGTCGGGAACGAAGGGATAAAGGTTGTACGCGACGTCCAAACCAGCATAAAACGATATCCTTCCAAACCAAAGGTGGTTGAGAAGAAGAAAGTTTGGCAATGCGCCGCTTTATTTTCATCAGGTTTTCAGTCAAATCCTCTGTTACTGCCAATGTCCAACTTTCACAAGGAGTAGCGGCAGAGTTGACAAAGGGAGGAATTCCGGTTTCTTTGCCTGGGAACGGAATGTCTTGGTGATAAAAAAAGGAACCTAGACAAGATTGGTCAGGTTTTGGCATTCTTATTTTTGGATACCATTCTTCCCTAAAGTTTCTGAGAGTAAAAGATATGGTCCCGCAGATGGGTGAAACACCGTTTGTGATGTTATGTTTTATCTCAAAACAATAATGCCAGAAGTCTAAATCGGGAGTTATTCCGAGATACCCTTCAAAAAGAGCTTGGAAACTAGCTAATTGAAGGATGGAATTTGGAGAGATATTATGGGGTTGAACACCATAAAAGTGGAGGACGTCTAGGAAAAAGGCAGAAGGGGGAAAACCCATACCTCTCGTGATGTGAGAGGCAAGGAGGACGCGTTCTCCTTCACTTGGCTGGGGCTCTGGTTCATCCTTTGAAATCCGCCATTTGCCTTTAACGATTAATCTGTCCCTTGACATCCGACGAAGGAGGACGAGTGAAGTATCACTCTGATTCCAATTTCCGACAAACTCTGTTTCCTCATCAGCTCCGGTGGAGAAGCGCTCAGCGCCACGGGAATGAATCTTGACCCTCGCCGTTCCTGAAGCCGACGGCGGGAAGGATGCGGCGCTTGGACCCGCAACGTCCGCGGTGGCGGAAGTGCTTCCTCCGCCCGCCGCGGATGCCGTGGTCTTTTCCGGCTCGCCGCCGGCATGCTTGGGCGACCCTAGCTGTGGATCTAGGTCGCCCAAAAGTTCGTCGATGGAGGCGCGAGCCGGTGAGGACGACGGAGAGGCCATCTTCCTGGGTGATGTGTGTGCGCTCCGGCGTGCGAAAAGCTCGTCGGGGCAAGGTCTCGTTCTCGCTCTCAAGCTCGCGTTCGCAACAATGGTGAGGGCAGTGAGGAAGTGAAGAAGATTGCCGATGGAGACGAGGACGGCTATTTATAGCCTGAAAACCTCTAGATACGTGCCAACGGCTCTTTTGACCGTTGGATGTTCGACGCGTGTCGCTCGCCGGAAAATCCGGGAAACGGAACGACAGAGGAATGATGGCTATCTCCTCGTTTCTCGTGAGAATCTGTCAGAGATACGTTGCAGGGTTTCCCGCGTGAAACCAAGCGGCGCTTGCGTCAGCATGATTAAGGCGCTGATGTCATAAGTTCCTTTTCCGCGAAGGATCGCGAGAAGAAAAGCCGGATTTTCATAGTTCCGAGTTTTGTGTTACCATCTCCTTCAAAAGGAAAGAAGAAAGAATCAAGACTGCTGAATCAAGTTTTCCCGGACAAAATGTATTTGACGAAAGGCGGAGTTTCAGAGTTTTGATCCTTCCTGGGGGCTACTGTCGGATATATACTGAATAGGGGTATAGAAGATGGTAGACAAAAGAGCCGGACTACCAGGGTGGCCTACATGGTAATGGGCTTAGGTCCATTGGGCGGCCCAGTAGTCCGACGCGCAGAAGCCGGATTCTAGAAGAACCCGGATCACGGCCCACGTGATCTGGCTTGGAGGAGAAGACGGATTCCTTACTTTCCAAGTTACAAGTTAAACGTAGTCTTCTAGGTTTCTTATTCTGTAAGCCCTAATCCGGCTATTATATAAAGCCGGACGGGAGATAGATTAGATAAGTTTACAAGTTCTTCAAGTTCCAAGGTTCTAGGTTCAAGCTAAAGCTCTACGCAACTCGCCGGGAAGTTCATCCTCGTCGAGTAGCTAGATCTATTCTCTCACACTGTAACCCTGTTATACGGGCTTTAGTCCCATTTAGTGAGAAGTGCAGGAGTAGGTACGCCGTACTGTCGCGACGTACCGAACCTGGGTAAAATCCCGTGTTCTGTGTTACTACGCTATCCCGTTACCCCACGTCTCTACCGTAGTCTCATGGCACCCCAGTCTATGAAAACTACTACGATGTCTCGACAAGCAACTAATTATTAAATTTAGAAATTAGTATATATTTTTAGGATAAAAACGGATCCAAGGTTGAAAATAGACCGGGATTTAAGAGTTTAGAGTGTCAATTTCAGGGATTCAAACTTGAGGGTTCGGTTTAGCTTTCGCCTATAACTTTAAGGTTTGTTTTGCACTTTTTCCTTTGTAATATGTTCTAGTGTGAATAATCAATTTTGAGAGCACTGGGCAATGATTTCAGTTTTATCTACTAAAGATGCTCGCTTCCCGGAAGAATACGGGCGTGCATCCATAGGGGTACTTGCGAGTTGTGACGTAGAAGAGGGGGAAAAGTTCGGCACAAGGGGTGACCGATCCGCAATTCGATAGCGCACAAATTATTTCAGAGGAACGGTGTGAACGTTCGCTGTTCACGGGCCACCGGAGTGCGGACCCCGACACGTCTCGCCCGCTCGCCTAGCTCACAAACCCAGGCACCGGAGCAAAGCAAAGGAGCGACGACAGAGTCCGGCTCGCGCGACGGGACCATGGCGGCGTCGTCGGCGGCGGAGATAAGGCACCGCTCCGTGGAGGCGAACGGCATCTCAATCCACCGCGCGCCCCCGACCCCTCCTCCTACACCGCCTTCCACGTCGTCGGGGACCTCGTCGCGCTCCTCGATGCCCTGCGCCTCCGCCAGCTAGTTAGCGAGTCAAATCGATTCCCCGGATCCCCGAGCTCGCTTGAGAATTACATCGATCGGCGGTGGTTGAGTGGCTGACCGACGCATTGGCCGCGCCGGCGGTGAAGTGAAGGTGTTCGTGGTGGGGCACGACTGGGGCACCATCATGTCGTGGAACCTCTGCCTGATGCGGCCAGACCGGGTGCGCGCGCTCGTCAACCTCAGCGTCGCCTTCATGCCCAGGAACCCTTCCGTCAAGCCGGTCGACTACTTCCGCCGCGCCTACAGCGATGACTACTGTGTCTGCAGATTCCAGGTGAGAAATTCATATTAAAGCCTAAGTGTGAAAATGATTTAGTGCTTTCTGCAATTGGTATGCATGGTCTTTTGTTTCTCTATTTCGTGATGGGATGTCATTGGCCTACCGTGGTTTCGACCAATTTGGAATGTGCATTGGCTTACCGTGATGGATATGCATGTGGGAAGAGGAGAACAGAGACGTCACAAAGTCCGATTGAAGGCTAATTAATTCTAATTAGATTGAGTTGAGATGAAAGATAATTCCGAAGAGGTCGAATTCGATTTAAGGACAATCTTTTAGTCGTGCATTTACTGGCTGGTGTGTCGATATTTCCTATCAGTTAATCTGTCAGGGCCTCCTGTGCTTTCTAGTGCCTTGCCTAGTTGACGTTCTCCATATTTCTGCAAGCCGGCAAACAACAGTTCGTCCGGTGACTTGGCACAGTGAATACGTTGCATTTAGCTGTAGCTAGTTCCTAGTTGTATATCTCCCTATCATTCATCTCGGCTTCCTCTTTTCATTTCTTCGAGTTTATTCTTATGTTGTGTGCATCAGTTTGATGCAGAGGCCGGGGCAGAGGCTCCCATTTCTAAACAAAGATCCAGTTTTCAGACAAGTGTTTCTAACTAATACATGCCTTTCTAAATGTCAAATTTGTTGGCAGGAGCCTGGATTTGAAGCAGGTTTCGCTTGTTTCGACTTGAAGAGGTTCTTCAAAATGGCGCTAACTGTTCAAACCACAGGTTCTTCTGCTATGTCCCTTACAAAAATGCAGGCGAACAACAAGGATATAACGCTGACTTCTTGGCTCTCTAAGGAGGATGTCACTTACCTAGCAAGTGTATATGCAAAGACTGGCTTTGCGGGTGGCCTTAAATACTACCGCTTCTTAGATCTGTAAGTACGATTATTTTAAATCGTTTTTGCAAGAAACCAAGCCAATGCATGTCACATTGGTTCCTAAAACCACTCCACGCACACTAAGGGCCTCTTTGGATTGGAGTATTTTCAAAGGAATTTTAGAGGATTCCAATCCTTAGGATTCTTTTCTAAGGAATGCCTTTGGATCATAGGAATGACACCTACAAAATTCATATGGATTGTATTCCTACACCCCAATTTCATAGGAATTTCAACATCCACTCTATCCTCTTTTTTACACTCATTCGCGTAGGATCGAGGCAACTTTCCTGTGGTTCCATCCAAATGGCTGTTTGCACATTTTTCCTCTGTTTCGTAATCCTACGTTTTGCACCTACAATCCTGTCAAATTCCTATGTTTTCTCAGTTCCTCTGTTTTGTAAACCTTTGATCCAAAGAAGCCCTAAATTTATAAGCCATGTATTTATGGATGGACTATATTTTTTGAACTGACCGGCTAAACCTTTATGTGTCTCAAGTTCCAGAGCAGGGGTATAAGACTAAGAAGTACATAGTTTGTGTTCTTCAGTTCATTTAATAACGTAATATTGCCATTATCCCCACCATCTTACTTATTGTTTTGTTGAGTATAAGTGCATACAACCAGCATGTACTGCAGTTGGCAAGATGGGATAACGATCTTATCATTTTACTCGATGCTAGAATCTTTTCCCATGATTTTGAAATCCTCTCCTGATTATCTATCCTCATAACTATAAATGCCTGGTTTGATTTATAGATATTGGTAGTTTGGTACTACTAGTAGGTTAATTTTTTATTATTGTAGCACTGGCCATCCTACAAAATCATACATTCTCAAAAGAGAGGAATTGGGAATGTTGTAACCCACAGCAATGTAGAACTGATGGCACCACATGGACTGGAGCAAAAGTGCAAGTGCCAACCAACACTACTAGAATTCAATTGTTTGACGTGTATCAGAAATACACGGCGAAGGCATAAAAAGACTCGGCAGTAAGTACGCCGAGTGCTACACTCGGCGTACAGCACTCGGCGTATTTTAGCTCGGCAACAGAAGGTACGCCGAGTGTCAATACGCGGGTTGCTCGGTGAAGTATTCGCCGAGTCTTTTAGGCTAACACTCGGTAAAAAAAAGTTCTGACACCTCCACGTCTAAGTCCGCAACGGAACGGGGACGAAATATTTGCCGAGTGTCCCTGTCAGAAGGACTCGGCGAAAATATTTCGCCCTGGGAAACAGGGAGCCGCCACGTGTGCACACTTCGCCGAGTGTAATACTCGGCGTACCGTCGCCCAGGGGAGCGCTCCTGGCCCGCCACGTGTGCACAGTTCGCCGAGTGTTACACTCGGCGTACCGTCGCCCAGAGGAGCGCTCCTAGCACGCCACGTGTGCACACTTCGCCGAGTGTTACACTCGGCGTACCGCCGCCCAGAGGAGCGCTCCTGGCCCGCCACGTGTGCCCACTTCGCCGAGTGTAATACTCGGCGTACCTTCGCCCAGAGGAGCTCCCCTGGCCTGCCACGTGCACACGCTTCGCCGAGTGCCCTTTCGACAGACTCGGTAATAATGTTCGCCGAGTGCCTGGGCTTTACTCGGCGGACATGTTCGCCGAGTGTCGCACTCGGCGTACCTTCACCCAGAGGAGCTACCCTGGCCTGCCACGTGCACCTTCTTTGCCGAGTGTCACACTCGGCAATGATCCTCTCCAGGCGCCCAGGCTGGCCCCTGGCAACGGTGTTTGCCGAGTGTTTCTGGGCCGCTCGGCAAACACCGTTGCCAGGGGCCAACCTGGGCGCCTGGATGGCACCATTGCCGAGTGTAACACTCGGCGTATGTGCCATTTGGTCCTACGCCGAGTGCAACACTCGGCATACTGACCATTTGGTACTGTTTTATTGCTGCATTTTGCTCAAATCCCTGCAAATGAAACCAATATTCATAACATTCCATTTTGACTCACAGAGGGTTCACAACACACAGTATTTAACTTCAACACATAAATATCACTCATTCTATATACAAACTCACAACACATACATATATAGCATCGCAAATATTCATACATGTATTCCATCACACATAGTAAGTTCAAAATGGTTCACCACACATAGTATTCAAGTTCAAAAGACATTGTCATCACAACACATAGTACTCTCAATACAAAGCTTCATTTTTTTTCCCTTAATGCAAACCTACAAGTGAACAAGCAAAATGATTAGTTTTGAACCGTGTAAGTGAGCATGAGAAGCAAAACAAATGAAGAAGCATGAGAAGCAAAAGAAATAAGAAAAATGGTACTAACCTAGCATCACTCCGGCGTCTTGGAGGTCGACGTCTCGGCATCTCCGGTGCCCCCTCCTTGCGACATGTGGGATCCCTGCGATGCATTCCCCCCTATGAACAACCGCATTAGTCGAGAGAAGCTAAATAGTGTTTCATTGAGCAAGTTCAGGCCAACTTACAATGTTGAAGTTGAGTGGAGGGAGCTCAGGTAGAGGAGGAGCAGACGGACCCGCTGGGATAGCTCGCATCTCTGCAAACCAAGTGATCGATCCGTGAGTTAACATGCGTAAATCGATGAATAGAATGGAATGGAATTGTGTCTTATGTGTGAAAACCGGTACCTCGAGCATCGCTGCCATGAATGTCTGCTGGGAAGACAACTGGTTTTCCATCATTTGCATCTTTTGTTTTGACTCCGCCGCCTCTCTTTTGCTTTGTTCAAGTTCAGCCTACGGTATGTGAAAATGTCATTAAATGTGCAATGCAAGCATGTATAGAAAGCGAAGATAAAACTGACCAAGGAAATTGTTTGTGTTCATACCTGAAGTGTGGCGACGGCAGTCACTCCTGGTCGTGGGCGGCGCTCAATAGACGGCGATGAGCTCGTCTGGCTGGCACGGATCTGCGAGAGCGGTGGAGTACCTGATGTGTCGAAGGTGCCATCAGCAAAGGCAAACCGGCCGTTCTTCCGACCCTCTCCCGCCAACAGAGCGACCCTAGGGTCATAGGGGGTCGTCAGTGGGTCGGCGTCGGGGCCGTGCACCTCCTTCAACTTCTCGGTGTACTTGTCCCACTTCTCGCCGGTTTGGGGTTGATCCATTGCTTCTCAACAGGTACATCCGGCTTCAGGACCTTGGGCCTCCGGGTCTCACAGAATGCCACCATGCGAGTGATGACCCTGCCCTTCTTTGCTTTCTACAATTCAAAGAAAAATGATCAGCACAAACTCTCATCTTAAGAATGAAGCGGCGTATGGAATTATTAGCAAAACAATTCCTTACCTCTCTCTGGACGCGGCCGGTGAGGGTGAGGCCGCCTTGACGGTGTCCATCACCAAGCAAAAGGCGCCGCTCCCGGCACTCGGCGTGCTGGTTCTTGTATGCGTCGCTCGTCCACTTCTTGACGATCTTCTTGAAGCAAGGCATATTGTTGGCCAGCCACTGAGGAATCACCTGTTAACAAAAACAATCCATATGAGTAGTTCTTTGCCGCAACAATGTATGGATTAAAATGAAAATGATGCCATTACCGCTAAGTATTGCACCGCTGACAGGTGTATCTGTCGTGCATCCGTCTTCGTCAGCTTGGTGTTCAGGTGCTTCGCGTAGAACTTCACCACGCAAAGCACACGTCGTATAGCATGTCGCGGATGAGCTTCTTGGCCATTCTAATGAGCACCACCCTGGCCTTGTCCTCCATACCCGGGGCGCAGGTGAAGTAGTCCTACAACCATTAAGCATACGATAAAGACATTAGAAGGATATTTAAAGAGAAATACACATGTCAGCGGTGAAGACAAATACATACCCAGAAATCGGCGACCACTCGGAGGCCCAAGTGGCCATACACCCGTCCATGCTTGTCCTCCACGTCCGCGACCCTCTCATAGTCCTTCCAGGACCAAGCTGGCTCCCGAGTGCCGTTCTCCAACGTGACCAAGCCAGGGTAATACTTCTTGCAAAGAAGCCCCAAGATGCCGCTCATGGTCCGTGGTGGTGGAACGTCCCCAAGCCACTCCAACGACCTGCACAAACAAGTAGAAGAGTCGGTGAGCTTTCGATGACATAAATGAGGCAGAAACAAAGTAAATTGTAATTACAACAATGTCCACTTACTTATCTCCGTCGACGGTGACAACTATCTCCTTGAAGGGGTATGGAGGCTTAGGGAGCCTAGATACCCCTCGGAGCCAAACTTTTTGGCCGGGGGGTGCCACTTTCCCTAAGTCAGGGAGAGGGTGGGCAAACAAGTCCTCGGGCTCGTCCTCCGGATCCGACACCTCGACATCCTCCTCACCACCATCCTCTGACTCCGCTGAAGTGTATCGGTAGTCGTCCTCGGAGTCCTCCTCCTGCTGCTGCTGCTGCTCCACGTGCTCCTCCTCCGGCTGCTGCTGCTCCTCCTCCGAGTCCTCCTCCTCCTCCTGCTGCTGCTGCTCCTCCTCCTCCTCGGAAGAAGAAGAAACGTGGGCCAAGGGACTACGTGAGCGCGTACCACCTCCCCGGCCTCTGGAACGTGCTCTGGAAGACGAGGGCGCGTCCACATGCTTCTTGCGCCGGATTCTCCCTATCTTCACTCGGCTGCCATCCTCTCTTCTAGCGTACAGAGCTTCCACTTGCGCAACTTTGCTCGCGGTCCGCTTCACCCCTTTTGGCTTGGCTTTCGGGGCCATGCTGCACTAACCTGTTATGAAAATGAGGGGTCCCGATTAGTACAAAGTGATAAAAAATGTCAAGTAATAGTCGAAATGCAATTAATGTTGTAAATAAAAATACTAATGATACCAAGCGTAAGAAAACTAGAATAAAAAAATGCTAATGATAGTTGAAAGGCAATTAATAGTTGAGAGGCAACTAATATTTACAAGGCAATTAATAGTTGAAAGACAAGTAATAGTTGTAAATAAATACTAATGATATATACCAAGCATAAGAAGACTGGAATAAAAAAATGGTAATGATAGTTGAAAGGCAATTAATAGTTGAAATCAAACTAATACATAACAATAGCGAAATTAAAAAAAATATTACAACCTTGTGATTAGTCTAGAAGTGCCACACAAAATAGTTGAGACATAATGCTAATTATACATTCACGGTTACATAATTGGAACACAAATAAGAAGTTCGGAATAAAAAAATATTACAAGCTATAAGTTTCGAAGTGACACACAAATAGTGAAAACTAAATGCTAAATCCTTGGAACACAAATGGTTCAGAACCCATTGTCTAAATCCTTGGGATCATAGCTTGGACCGGGATCATCGTAAGTGCTTGGAGACTCTAAGCACCATGACAAATGTCAGGATTTTAAGCGCAAGTAATGTAATTATACATTCACGGTTACATAATTGGAACACAAATGGTTCATAACCCATTAATGCTTAAAATCCTGCTTAAAATCCTGACATTTGTCATGTGCACGATTTTCTGCTGAAAATCTCCTCCCATGAGCTTGAACAACCTGATCTTGTTCACGGCCATGTGCTCCCAGAAGTAGTGCTCTTGCCACTCCCTGCACCGATATTTTGGTGACCAAAATAACAACGCAGGGAGTGGCAAGAGCACTACTACTGGGAGCACATGGATGTGAACAAGATCAGATTCTTCAAGCTCATATGGGAGGATATTTTGAGCATAAAATCGTAAGTGCTTGGAGACTCTAAGCACCATGACAAATGTCAGGGTTTTAAGCGCAAGTAATGTAATTATACATTCACGATTACATAATTGGAACACAAATGGTTCATAACCCATTAATGCTTAAAATCCTGCTTAAATCCTGACATTTGTCATGTGCACGATTTTCTGCTGAAAATCTCCTCCCATGAGCTTGAACAACCTGATCTTGTTCACGTCCATGTGCTCCCAGAAGTAGTGCTCTTGCCACTCCCTGCACCGATATTTTGGTGACCAAAATAACAGCGCAGGGAGTGGCAAGAGCACTACTACTGGGAGCACATGGATGTGAACAAGATCAGATTCTTCAAGCTCATATGGGAGGAGATTTTGAGCACAAAATCGTAAGTGCTTGGAGACTCTAAGCACCATGACAAATGTCAGGATTTTAAGCGCAAGTAATGTAATTATACATTCACGATTACATAATTGGAACACAAATGGTTCAGAACCCATTGTCTAAATCCTTGGGATCATAGCTTGGACCGGGATCATCGTCATCATCGCTATCACGAGTATACCACCACTCTTCCATGTAGTTCGGTGGTGGACCTCTCGGCTCCTCGACATCAGGCAAGTGGAGACGCTCAAGTAGTTCCACGTCCTTAGAGTTAAGAACGGATGGATCGTCGCCTTGCCCATTATCGACTCCCATGCCGACATCATCATCGTCGTCTTCTTCCATTTCATCAATGGTGGACAAGTCGATGATGAACTCGCCGGTGAGCCCATCGTCTTGATAGAACTCTCCCTCATATGTGTTGGGGTTTATGCGCTGGTGGTAATCGTCATCGTTTGGAGGAGGTGGTCTATTACGCGGTGGAACTGTGATCACGACATCCCACCCTTGGAGGCGTTTCATAGTTTTGCATGGGTAGGGGAGATAGAAGACTTGGGTGGCATGTTGTGCAATGATGTAGACATCATCTGACCCATAGACAGATGCCCGATCAATTTCGACCAAACCAATGGCAGGATTCCGTCTCACTCGGCTCGGATCAAACCAATGGCATTTGAATACAACCGGATTCTTCGTGCCAAAATGGAAGTCCAGCTCATACATTCCCTCGACCATACCGAAGTAATCACCACCGGCGTGGGTAAATACCCCGAAATTGTTTGTCTTCCGGTTGGGCCGTTTCTCATCGTAAGAACGGGTATGGAAGCGATACCCATTCACATCGTAAGACTTAAATGACTTCACGGAGTAGGTGAAGCCCCGGGCAAGTTGCCTCAACTCATGACTCATTTCCTTGTCGGTTAAAGCCTACATGTTCAATACGAGAAGTTCGGTCAATAAGTTCGCCGTAATATGTGGCTTGCGCTAGAAACCATGTAAGAAAGGAGATTACTTTTGCGGCGAACCAACTAATAAAACCACCGCCTCCTTTGCCACCCTCTTAAAAAGGTCCGACTTCTCGGCGTAGGTAGGTTCTCGCGGATGATGTTTCCAGGTTTCTTGCTCAAATAACCTAAGTGTGGGATCAACAAGAAGGGAGTTAGACACAATTTGAGGGAATGAAAATTGTGAAAATTAGGTGTTGAGCACTTACTCAATGTAGGGTTTTACTTCCACCGTGTTCTTCAAGACACACGAGAAAATAGCCGTCCATTGTTCATGTGAGTCTATTTGCTCTTGCTTCGCGCCACTTGATCTGCCGCCGAGCCCTGCGAGTATGCTAAGCTCTGGTGCATCGGCGGGGTCGGAGTCATTATTGTACCGAGAAACCGGATTATGACGAGTGGGAAGACTGTCATGATAGTATTTTGTCGTGAAGTTTGCCACCTCCTCGTTGAGGGTTGCCTCACATATGGATGCTTCTATGCGACATTTGTTGGTGCTTTTCTCTCGAAGTTTCTTTTGCTCTCTCTCGGTTGAAAACATCCAGCGGTACTGCACAGGGCCCCCCAATCGTGCCTCTTCCGCGAGATGCAAGAGCAAGTGTTGCATCGGATTAAAGAAACCGGGAGGAAAGATCGCCTCTAGTTCCACGATTAGCTCGGCGGCCTGTTCCTCCAACTTTGCAACCACATCTCTATCTAATTCCTTGGCACAAAGCTGACGAAAGAAAAAGCTCAACTTGGCTAGCACTAGCCAGATTTCCTCGTCAACATAGCCTCGAATCATGACGGGCAAAATCCGCTCAATCCATACGTGGTAGTCATGACTCTTGAGCCCCGTTATCCGCAGCCCAGCGAGATTCACTCCCCTCATTATATTAGCTACGTACCCGTCAGGGAAGAAGAGGCAGTCCAAGATCCACTGGAGAATTTCTTTCCTTTGGGCCCTCGTCAGGCAGAAAGGGGGCGGCTTCGTCCAGGTCTTTTTGCTTTTTGTGGGTTCCTTCAAGTTTAGATGTTTCCTGTAACAAAGCTCGGCTTGATCGACTCTTGCCTTGACGTTATCTTTCGTCTTCTCAAGATCAAAAAGTGTTGACCAAAGGGCCTCAGCGATATTTTTTTCAGTGTGCATGACATCAATGTTATGTGGAAGAAGAAGATCCTGCATGTAAGGGAGCTTCCACAGGCATGAGATGTGAGTCCACTGGTGCCACTCTCCATACCCCAGAAAGCCGGTCCCCTCGGCATTGAGCTGTAGACTATCTAGCTGAGCCTTGACGTCTACACCGGTCATCAAAGTTGGTCGTGGCGCATCGACAGCTACATCTTTCATCCACTTCTTTGTGTTTCTCCTGTATTTGTGACCAGGACGAAGGAACTGTCGATGTTGGTCAAAGCATGAGTATTTGCCACCCTTTTTCAGCCAAAGAAAAGTCACAGCTTGGTAGCACACCGGACAAGGCCATTTCCCATGAGTACACCAGCCGCAGAATATCGCGCGAGCCGGAAGGTCATGCAGTGAAGTGAAGTACCAAACATACATATCGAAGTGCTTCTTTTCTATGACATCGTATGTCCGTACCCCGGTGTTCCAGGCAATGAGCAGATCATCTACCAGCGGCTCCATGAACACCGACATGTTCTTCCCCGGATACTCAGGCCCTGGAATTATAAGCGACAAGAACATGTTCTGCCGTTGCATGCACACGCCGGGGGGGAGATTCATCGGGATAACAAACATCGGCCAGCAGCTGTATGAGGCGGATGTCATACCATATGGGTTGAAACCATCGGTTGATAACGCAACTGCTACACTCCTAGGGTCACCCGCTTTCTTCTTATGTTTGCCAACAAAGTCCTTCCATGCTTCACCATCAGACGGATGTATCATCTTCTCAGGACGGTACCTCCTCCCATCTGACGGCCATCTCATCTGTTTTGTAGATTCCTCGGTCATAAAAAGCCTTTGGATCCGTGGTATGAATGGAAGATACCGAAGGATCTTTTTGGCGACTGTGAGCTGCGTCTTCTGACCATTACCATCGTCCACCTCCAGATACCTAGAGGCCCCGCATTTGACACAGTACTTTGTATGCTCGTGCTCTTTCCTGAACAACATGCAGCTCTTTGGACAACAATCTATCTTCGTATACGGCATCTTTAGGGAACCGAGGATTTTTTTCGACTCGTACATGTTTTTAGGAAGAAGGTGTACCGGCGGCAGGAGGGTGGCAATAACAGTCAGAAATGCATCAAAGGCGGCTATGCTTACATTGTGCTGGCTTTTTACCGCCATTAGCCGGCCGATGGCATCAAGTTGAGAAACTTGTGTATGCTCGTGCAGGGGTTTCTGTGTCTCAAACAACGTGTCATAGAACTCTTTAGTGCTATCATCGGCATCGTCAGGGGCATCTCCCTCGCCGGTTTGATTTTCAGGTGCTTGTGCATTAGTGAAATCCTCTAACATCCTATCAAAACCGGTATCAAAAACGGTCGCCGCATGCTGAGTGAGTGGTGCCACCTTCTTTGTCTTCTTCTTCCGGCGTACACGCTCAGCAGACTCGCCATGGTACACCCAACGGTAATAGTTTGGCATAAAACCATACTTCCCAAGGTGATCAGAAATGATTGTCCTCGGTTTCTCTGTCATGTTACGGCAACGACTACACGGGCACCAAACATCAGACGAATCATCAACTCTAGCAAATGCAAATTCCAAGAACTCGTCTGTCTTTGTAACCCATTCCATTGTCATCTCGGCAGCACTCGGTCGGCCACTGTACATCCACTCCCGGTCCTCCATATCCACACTGATGAATGCTCAGCCAGATCAACATATGTTTCAAATTTTAACAAGTTGTTTCAATTATTTAGAACATTACAAGTTTTACGCGTTGAATGCAGTCCTACATGTCTACTAGGTAAAGATAGGTCCTAATCCCACCCGAGGATGTGTAGCTTGTGTTTGTTTTCCATGTCTACTCCTATCCAAGACAGATTTCGGCAGCACCTCCCCGCTGTTCTCCTAATACACGTCTCGACCACGGGGGTCGAGAGAATGTGTACTCGGAGAACAACAGAGAGGCGCCACCGAAATCTGTCTCGGATAGGAGTAAACATGGAAAACAAACACAGCTACACATCCACGAGCTGTCCAAAAACGTGGACAATTCGAAACAGTCGGTTATAAAAATAAGATCTTTGTATATAAATATATACAAAGAGTTCTATTTTTATAACTACAACTCTTCCGAACGGGAGACGCCTAGGGTAACGCGACTAGTTTGGTGATCTACACAAGAATCTAAAGATCGATTAAGGAGGAGGTTTTTACCCTCAAAGCGTGCCGGGTGTCGACGAAGATGATCGCAGACGCTCCTGGCCTCAACCTCAGCAAACCCCCGCCTCACCAAACCCCGCTCCTGGCCTCAATCTCGATCCATGTCCTGCAAAAAGTAAATATGTAGTGTTATGTCATCTTATGACTGCATACTTGTTTTCCTCTTGTCGGCTCATATAGTTGCCTGATATTTCTCTTCAAAAAAATATCCATGTAATCTAATGGTTCTGAAGCAAATCCTAAAAACTTGCAGTGGGATTTTTTAACCTACTGTGTTACCCTTATAAAAGATTATGTTAAGCACAAGCACTGTATAGCAACAATGTAAAATGAGATGTAAAGGCAATTTTTCAGTGTACATTGAGTTAGACTAGGAGTACTGGTACTGCACATCTACATTTTTCATTTGATTCATTGGTTTACAAGTTACAACTAATAAGGCTGAGAATTCACTGGCTCCATCTATAATATATATGACAATGAGAAATGATGTTTTTAAGCTAACACTAACAGCCCCTAAAACTAACACTAACAGACCCTATAACTAACAACTAATAAGGCTGAGATTTCTTCTTGTAAACTTGCAACTGCAGCAGGTACGATAGGAAAGCGGATTCATGTAATTTCTCCAGAATTACACTCAACCATTACATGACCTCACTTTAAAATAAAAGGTCAGATGTACCAATGACGGCAGCCTACAAAACACTTAACATATGAAACCAATAAACATAGAAAGTACAAGGGAGGGGCATGAAACTATCCAACATTGTTAGATTGCATACTAGCACAACATTGCACTCCAAAATTGTCAACAACAGTAATCTAAACAGGTCTCAATATAAACTAGAATTCTTTAAGAGCAATGCAATTTATAAAATCACTTTAAACATGATCAAAAAGCACAAAATGGTTAGGCATTGGAGCAACAGCGAACCTGCCCCTTAAGAACATTCAGAGGCACACAAACTAATCGCATATAAGCCAAATGAGGGCTACTTCTTCCCAAGTACCAACAAACAACCACAAAATGGAGTAATGCAGAATAAACCAGAGAGGCAATGGTAAGCAGAACTTGTTTAAGCTATCTGATCAAGTTCAACAAAAGGGAAACAGCAGTCTTGAGAACAATAGCTGCTTAAACATCAGTGATCATCCAATTCACAGACCCAATAGCTTATAAGCCAAATGGGGGCTACTTCTTCCCAAGTACCAACAGGTAATCACAAAATAGAGTAACGCAGAGTAAACATATACCAGGTTCATATGAGAATTTCTGGGCTCCAGTTTTAATATAATAGAAGCTGCTTTTAACATATACCAGGTTCATGTTAGATTAATTTGGGACGGATCTATTAATCTATTATATCTAGATAAAAGAGATGGATGTTCAGATATCTTGCAGTTGCAGGCAATCAGAAATGGTTGAATATTCACCGCACGCTGTGGCTATCTCCTCCTCCCACAACAAGATCTCTGTTGGTAGCTACTTCTAGGCCAAGGTCCAAAACTTTTTGGTTGTGCTAAGAAGCAACAGGTTGGCATGTATCAAATCTGGCGAGGCAGGACGGGGAGGGAGGGGATTTAAGATTCTCTCCTGTCATTAGTTCTACTGTCATGGTGGGGCCTTGGGTGGGCATGCCAGACAAATCCAAGCCACTTAGGCCAATGGAGCTCATGCATGGTAAAGGAGCCTCCCAAAGATGCTCCTATGTAGTGCCAAGAAAAGGATAGGACCAAGATAACAAGCTCCCCAGCTATTATATACTCATTTTTTTGCAGCACCAACCAATAATCTTATGCCGCCCACACCCCCTCTGTCGCAAGGGGCAGTTCTGATCTACTGGGGCACAAGCTAAAGAAGGTTACAGAACAAATGTGTACTCTTAGTGTCACTCAGGGGCCATGTGCCATGCTCGAGTGATATGGACAACGAATCTACTGGAGCTCTCCAACAGAACATGATCACATGGATTGGATGCTTAACACTTACGATCAACGAGTATAATTTAATCCAGTTGCCTAATAACTTCTACTTCAAGATCAAACGAAGTACACAAAACCAAAATTAACGCCACACTTTGACTGAGAAGAGTAACTAGCCTAAATTATTCGTATCACGCAGGCACTGTATAATCTATGCGTTATAATGTTTCTAATTCAGTTTAAATGGCTGTAATTTATACGGTGACTCAAAAGGGCAACAATTACAGAGAAAAGCATTCAACATGAATAACTGGTCCAAAAACAATTATCATAAGCTATATTTGGCTATCTGTGATTACTTATACATAACCTAGCTCATGTTGTGCATGGTAGTAAATAGTGTGTACATTGGCCAACTGCACAGCCTAACATTCCTAGGTCACTACATGAGAAGATCAAGCAGCACATAAGTTGCTGTGCTCATAAATATATGCCTACAACATGGCAATAACTTGCAACGGTTATTTTAAATTGTCATACTTCAATCCAGTAACAGGAGTTGGGTATCATGCTAACAAACAAAAATATCAGTAAAAGTGGTACATTCTTCTGCCCCAAGCATGGTTGAACAATTGCGCTAGTTCTCTAAATGTAATTCATATGTTACACAAACTTAGAACTCCAAATAACAAATAATGACTAATACTACGCAATAATAATAAAAATGCCTCAAAACAGCATATGGGATTATGGATATCCACAAGACTTTACACTTGCAACAAGCAACAATTACCAATGACCCAACAGTATCAACAGGATAAAATTCATCAAAAAAGAAAAGAATAGTAAGAGTGGAGAAACACACCAATTGACTATCTGCAGCGGACGAATTTGTGTTACTTGGAGCAGTAACAAGGGCGAGTTACCTTGATAGATCTTGCCGTCGGCGGAGAGGGGAGGACGGGAAGAGCTCGGGGAAGGGGGCGACGCCCTGGCCTAGGGAAGGGGGTGAGCTCGGGGAAGGCGTGGATGGCGGCGTAGGAGGAACGTGGAGGGCGGCGATGCAGTTTTTCCTCGGCGGTGACGAGATGCGCCGCCGCTCCTCTGCTTCTTGGAGGGAGACGCTCCGGGGACGGCAAAGGTATGGTGGAGGAGGGTGCGGGGAGGAGGGAGAAGGGCCTGGCGGTGGCTCGGTGGGCGGCGGCAGGCGTCGCACGGAGACGGTGGTTGGCGGCTCGGGGATTTTTTGGAGGGGGAGAGCTAGGGCGCGGCAACGAAAGGGCAAAGAGAGGGGAAAATTTCGCTAAGTACTTCTCTGCCGCCTAATCTTTGCCGAGTATCACTCTCTGCCGAGTGCATATTGTCGGGATACTCGGCATAGTTTGCCTGTAGGTTTGCCGATGCCCTCAATGCCGAGTGTCACATACTAGAATACTCGGCAAAGTATTGGCCAATTTTAGTTACTTTCACCATTTCACTGTTTAAATATACAAATAATAATATATTCATTAATATTAGTTCATATAGCATATATTCATTAATATTAGTTTTAGGCGCCATCCCGACAATCCGGATCGAACCCATGTGCTCACACCCGGAAATTCTCGGATCTACAGATACCAGCTCGGAGGGGGTAGCAATATGAATATCTTTGCATGGTTGTGTTCTATTGGACCCTACAAAGTGATAAAACAAGATCACAACCCACCCCTACATGTGTTATGGCCTCACCGACGTCGGATTCTCTCTTCCGGGTTCCAGGACTGCTCACACCCCGAAACTCCCGGATCTGACGTAACGGGGGAATCTTGCAAGTAGGTGGGCCCTACCATTGTCAAGGGTGTTCCTTGGGCCTAACATGACACAACCAAGCAACTAGTTCCACTTTGCTACCCACTTCCGGCTCACGCAGAGGGGCTAGACGTCGGTTCCGTCTTTTTCTACACCGGGTGTATCTCCGGAGAGGGGACCCGAGCGTCGGGATCCCACCTAAACCAATGCTTTGCCATGCCATGTGTTAGATTGTATCATGGGTGTTGGGTGCCAAAGATACCATCACTCTCTATGCCGGGCCTCACCGACGTCGGATTCTCTCTCGCGGGTTCCAGGACTGCTCACACCCCGAAACTCCCGGATCTGAGTAACGGGGGGAATCTTGCAAGTAGGTGGGCCCTACCATTGTCAAGGGTGTTCCTTGGGCCTAACATGACACAACCAAGCAACTAGTTCCACTTTGCTACCCACTTCCGGCTCACGCAGAGGGGGCTAGACGCCGTTCCGTCTTTTTCTACACCGGGGCTAGTGTATCTCACGTAGAGGGGACCCGGAGCGTCGGGATCCCACCTAAACCAATGTTTTGCCATGCCATGTGTTTATAGTATCATGGGTGTTGGGTGCCAAAGATACCATCACTCTCTATGCCGGGGCCTCACCGACGTCGGATTCTCTCTCGCGGGTTCCAGGACTGCTCACACCCCGAAACTCCTGGATCTGACGTAACGGGGAATCTTGCAAGTAGGTGGGCCCTACCATTGTCAAGGGTGTTCCTTGGGCCTAACATGACACAATCAAGCAACAAGTTCCACTTTGCTACCCACTTCCGGCTCACGCAGAGGGGCTGACGCCGGTTCCGTCTTTTTCTACACCGGGGCTAGTGTATCTCCGGAGAGGGGACCCGGAGCGTCGGGATCCCACCTAAACCAATGTTTTGCCATGCCATGTGTGTTAGATTGTATCATGGGTGTTGGGTGCCAAAGATACCATCACTCTCTATGCCGGGGCCTCACCGACGTCGGATTCTCTCTCGCGGGTTCCAGGACTGCTCACACCCCGAAACTCCCGGATCTGACGTAACGGGGGAATCTTGCAAGTAGGTGGGCCCTACCATTGTCAAGGGTGTTACTTGGCCTAACATGACACAACAAAGCAACTAGTTCCACTTTGCTACCCACTTCCGCTCACGCAGAGGGGGCTACGCCGGTTCCGTCTTTTCTACACCGGGCTAGTGTATCTCCGAGAGGGGACCCGGAGCGTCGGGATCCCACCTAAACCAATGCTTTGCCATTCCATTTGTATAGTGTATCATGGGTGTTGGTGCCAAAGATACCATCACTCTCTTGCCGGGGCCTCACCGACGTCGGATTCTCTCTCGCGGGTTCCAGGACTGCTCACACCCCGAAACTCCCGGATCTGACGTAACGGGGAATCTTGCAAGTAGGTGGGCCCTACCATTGTCAAGGGTGTTCCTTGGGCCTAACATGACACAACCAAGCAACTAGTTCCACTTTGCTACCCACTTCCGGCTCACGCAGAGGGGGCTAGACGCCGGTTCCGTCTTTTTCTACACCGGGGCTAGTGTATCTCACGTAGAGGGGATCCGGAGCGTCGGATCCCACCCTAAACCAATGCTTTGCCATGCCATTGTGTTATATGTATCATGGTTGTGGTGCCAAAGATACCATCACTCTCTATGCCGGGGCCTCACCGACGTCGGATTCTCTCTTCCGGTTCCAGGACTGCTCACACCCCGAAACTCCCGGATCTGACGTAACGGGGGAATCTTGCAAGTAGGTGGGCCCTACCATTGTCAAGGTGTTCCTTGGGCCTAACATGACACAACCAAGCAACTAGTTCCACTTTGCTACCCACTTCCGCTAACGCAGAGGGGCTAGACGCCGGTTCCGTCTTTTTCTACACCGGGGCTAGTGTATCTCCGAGAGGGACCCGGAGCGTCGGGATCCCACCTAAACCAATGCTTTGCCATGCCATTGTGTTAGATGTATCATGGTGTTGGGTTCCAAAGATACCATCACTCTCTTTGCCGGGCCTCACCGACGTCGGATTCTCTCTCGCGGGTTCCAGGACTGCTCACACCCGAAACTCCGGATCTGACGTAACGGGGGGAATCTTGCAAGTAGGTGGGCCCTACCATTGTCAAGGGTGTTCCTTGGGCCTAACATGACACAACCAAGCAACTAGTTCCACTTTGCTACCCACTTCCGGCTCACGCAGAGGGGGCTGACGCCGGTTCCGTCTTTTTCTACACCGGGGCTAGTGTATCTCCGAGAGGGACCCGGAGCGTCGGGATCCCACCTAAACCAATGTTTTTCCATGCCATGTGTGTTAGATTGTATCATGGGTGTTGGGTGCCAAAGATACCATCACTCTCTATGCCGGGGCCTCACCGACGTCGGATTCTCTCTCGCGGGTTCCAGGACTGCTCACACCCCGAAGCTCCCGGATCTGACGTAACGGGGGAATCTTGCAAGTAGGTGGGCCCTACCATTGTCAAGGGTGTTTACTTGCCTAACATGACACAACCAAGCAACTAGTTCCACTTTGCTACCCACTTCCGGCTCACGCAGAGGGGGCTGACGCCGGTTCCGTCTTTTTCTACACCGGGCTAGTGTATCTCACGTAGAGGGGATCCGGAGCGTCGGGATCCCACCTAAACCAATGCTTTGCCATGCCATTTGTGTTATAGTGTATCATGGGTTGGGTGCCAAAGATACCATCACTCTCTATGCCGGGGCCTCACCGACGTCGGATTCTCTCTCCGGGTTCCAGGACTGCTCACACCCCGAAACTCCCGGATCTGACGTAACGGGGGAATCTTGCAAGTAGGTGGGCCCTACCATTGTCAAGGTGTTCTTGGGACTAACATGACACAACCAAGCAACTAGTTCCACTTTGCTACCCACTTCCGGCTAACGCAGAGGGGCTAGACGCCGGTTCCGTCTTTTTCTACACCGGGGCTAGTGTATCTCCGTAGGGGACCCGGAGCGTAGGGATCCCACCTAAACCAATGCTTTGCCATGCCATTGTGTTAGTTGTATCATGGGTTGGGTGCCAAAGATACCATCACTCTCTTTGCCGGGGCCTCACCGACGTCGGATTCTCTCTCGCGGGTTCCAGGACTGCTCACACCCCGAAACTCCCGGATCTGACGTAACGGGGGGAATCTTGCAAGTAGGTGGGCCCTACCATTGTCAAGGGTGTTCCTTGGGCCTAACATGACACAACCAAGCAACTAGTTCCACTTTGCTACCCACTTCCGGCTCACGCAGAGGGGCTAGACGCCGGTTCCGTCTTTTCTACACCGGGGCTAGTGTATCTCACGTAGAGGGGACCCGGAGCGTCGGATCCCACCTAAACCAATGCTTTGACATGCCATGTGTGTTAGATTGTATCATGGGTGTTGGGTGCCAAAGATACCATCACTCTCTTTGCCGGGGCATCACCGACGTCGGATTCTCTCTCGCGGTTCCAGGACTGCTCACACCCCGAAACTCCCGGATCTGACGTAACGGGGGAATCTTGCAAGTAGGTGGGCCCTACCATTGTCAAGGGTGTTCCTAACATGACACAACCAAGCAACTAGTTCCACTTTGCTACCCACTTCCGGCTCACGCAGAGGGGGCTAGACGCCGGTTCGTCTTTTTCTACACCGGGGCTAGTGTATCTCCGGAGAGGGGACCCGGAGCGTCGGGATCCCACCTAAACCAATGTTTTGACATTCCATGTGTGTTAGATTGTATCATGGGTTTGGGTGCCAAAGATACCATCACTCTCTGCCGGGGCCTCACCGACGTCGGATTCTCTCTCGCGGGTTCCAGGACTGCTCACACCCCGAAACTCCCGGATCTGACGTAACGGGGGAATCTTGCAAGTAGGTGCCCTACCATTGTCAAGGGTGTTCCTTGGGCCTAACATGACACAACCAAGCAACTAGTTCCACTTTGCTACCCACTTCCGCTCACGCAGAGGCTAGACGCCGGTTCCGTCTTTTTCTACACCGGGGCTAGGGTATCTCACGTAGGGGATCCGGAGCGTCGGGATCCCACCTAAACCAATTTTTGCCATGCCATGTGTGTTAGAGTGTATCATGGTGTTGTGTGCCAAAGATACCATCACTCTCTTGCCGGGCCTCACCGACGTCGGATTCTCTCTCCGGGTTCTAGGACTGCTCACACCCCGAAACTCCCGGATCTGACGTAACGGGGAATCTTGCAAGTAGGTGGGCCCTACCATTGTCAAGGGTGTTCCTTGGGCCTAACATGACACAACCAAGCAACTAGTTCCACTTTGCTACCCACTTCCGGCTCATGCAGAGGGGGCTAGACGCCGGTTCCGTCTTTTTCTACACCGGGGCTAGTGTATCTCACGTAGAGGGGATCCGGAGCGTCGGGATCCCACCTAAACCAATGTTTTGCCATGACATGTGTGTTAATGTATCATGGTGTTGGGTGCCAAAGATACCATCACTCTCTGTGTTGGGGCCTCACCGACGTCGGATTCTCTCTCCGGGTTCCAGGACTGCTCACACCCCGAAACTCCCGGATCTGACGTAACGGGGGAATCTTGCAAGTAGTGGGCCCTACCATTGTCAAGGTGTCCTTGGGCCTAACATGACACAACCAAGAACTAGTTCCACTTTGCTACCCACTTCCGGCTCACGCAGAGGGGGCTAGACGCCAGTTCCGTCTTTTTCTACACCGGGGCTATGGTATCTCCGTAGGGGATCCGGAGCGTCGGAATCCCACCTAAACCAATGGTTTGCCATTTCATGTGTTTTAGAGTATCATGGGTGTTGGTGCCAAATACCATCACTCTCTGTGTTGGGGCCTCACCGACGTCGAATTCTCTCTCGCGGGTTCCAGGACTGCTCACACCCCCGAAACTCCCGGATCTGACGTAACGGGGGGAATCTTGCAAGTAGGTGGGCCCTACCATTGTCAAGGTGTTCCTTGGGCCTAAAATGACACAACCAAGCAACTAGTTCCACTTTGCTACCCACTTCCGCTCACGCAAAGGGGGCTAGACGCCGGTTCCTTCTTTTTCTACACCGGGGCTAGGTTATCTCCGGAGAGGGATCCGAGCGTCGGGATCCCACCTAAACCAATTTTGCCATGCCATGTGTGTTAGAGTGTATCATGGGTGTTGGGTGCCAAGATACCATCACTCTCTGTGTTGGGGCCTCACCGGCATCGGATTCTCTCTCTCGCGGGTTCCAGGACTGCTCACACCCCGAAGCTCCCGGATCTGACGTAACGGGGGGATCTTGCAAGTAGGTGGTCCCTACCATTGTCAAGGGTGTTCCTTGGCCTAACATGACACAACCAAGCAACTAGTTCCACTTTGCTACCCACTTCCGGCTCACGCAGAGGGGCTAGACGCCGTTCCGTCTTTTTCTACACAGGGGCTAGGGTATCTCCGAGAGGGGATCCGGAGCGTCGGATCCCACCTAAACCAATGGTTTGCCATGCCATGTGTGTTAGAGTGTCTCATGGTCTTGGGTTCCAAAGATACCATCACTCTCTGTGTTTGGCCTCACCGACGTCGGATTCTCTCTCGCGCGTTCCAGGACTGCTCACACCCCGAAGCTCCCGGATCTACGTAACGGGGGGAATCTTGCAAGTAGGTGGGCCCTACCATTGTCAAGGGTTTTCCTTGGGCCTAACATGACACAACCAAGCAACTAGTTCCACTTTGCTACCCACTTCCGGCTCACGCAGAGGGGGCTAGACGCCGGTTCGTCTTTTTCTACACCGGGGCTAGGTATCTCACGCAGAGGGATCCGGAGCGTCGGATCCCACCTAAACCAATGTTTGCCATTAAATGTGTGTTATAGTGTATCATGGTGGGTGCCAAAGATACCATCACTCTCTGTGTTGGGGCCTCACCGACGTCGGATTCTCTCTCGCGGTTCCAGACTGCTCACACACCCCGAAACTCCCGGATCTGACGTAACGGGGGGATCTTGCAAATATGTGGGCCCTACCATTGTCAAGGGTGTTCCTTGGCATAACATGACACAACCAAGCAACTAGTTCCACTTTGCTACCCTTCCGGCTCACGCAGAGGGGGCTAGACGCCGGTTCCGTCTTTTTCTACACCGGGGCTAGGTATCTCACGCAGAGGGATCCGAGCGTCGGCATCCCACCTAAACCAATGTTTTGCCATGCCATGTGTGTTAGATGTATCATGGGTGTTGGGTGCCAAAGATACCATCACTCTCTGTGTTGGGGCCTCACCGCGTCGGATTCTCTCTCGCGGGTTCCAGGACTGCTCACACCCCGAAACTCCCGGATCTGACGTAACGGGGGGAATCTTGCAAAGTAGGTGGGCCCTACCATTGTCAAGGGTGTTCCTTGGGCCTAACATGACACAACCAAGCAACTAGTTCCACTTTGCTACCCACTTCCGGCTCACGCAGAGGGGGCTAGACGCCAGTTCCGTCTTTTTCTACACCGGGCTAGGTATCTCCGGAGGGGATCCGGAGCGTCGGAATCCCACCTAAACCAATGGTTTGCCATGCCATGTGTGTTAGAGTGTCTCATGTGTCTTGGGTTCCAAAGATACCATCACTCTCTGTGTTTGGGCCTCACCGACGTCGGATTCTCTCTCGCGGGTTCCAGGACTGCTCACACCCCGAAGCTCCCGGATCTAACGTAACGGGGGGAATCTTGCAAGTAGGTGGCCCTACCATTGTCAAGGTGTTCCTTGGGCCTAAACATGACACAACCAAGCAACTAGTTCCACTTTGCTACCCACTTCCGGCTCACGCAGAGGGGGCTAGACGCCGGTTCTGTCTTTTTCTACACCGGGGCTAGGGTATCTCACGCAGAGGGGATCCGGAGCGTCGGATCCCACCTAAACCAATGTTTTGCCATTAAATGTGTGTTATAGTGTATCATGGGTGTTGGGTGCCAAAGATACCATCACTCTCTGTGTTGGGGCCTCACCGACGTCGGATTCTCTCTCGCAGGTTCCACGACTGCTCACACCCCGAAACTCCCGGATCTGACGTAACGGGGGGGGGGGGATTGCAAATATGTGGCCCTACCATTGTCAAGGTGTTCCTTGGGCAAACATGACACAACCAAGCAACTAGTTCCACTTTGCTACCCACTTCCGGCTCACGCAGAGGGGCTAGACGCCGGTTCCGTCTTTTTCTACACCGGGCTAGGGTATCTCACGCAGAGGGGATCCGGAGCGTCGGCATCCCACCTAAACAAATGTTTTGCCATGCCATGTGTGTTAGAGTGTATCATGGGTGTTGGGTGCCAAAGATACCATCACTCTCTGTGTTGGGGCCTCACCGGCGTCGGATTCTCTCTCGCGGGTTCCAGGACTGCTCACACCCCGAAACTCCCGGATCTGACGTAACGGGGGGGATCTTGAAAGTAGGTGGTCCCTACCATTGTCAAGGGTGTTCCTTGGGCCTAACATGACACAACCAAGCAACTAGTTCCACTTTGCTACCCACTTCCGGCTCACGCAGAGGGGGCTGATGCCGGTTCCGTCTTTTTCTACACCGGGCTAGGGTATCCCGGAGAGGGGATCCGGAGCGTCGGGATCCCACCCTAAACCAATGTTTTGCCATGCCATGTGTGTTAGTGTATCATGGGTGTTGGGTGCCAAATATACCATCACTCTCTGTGGGGGCCTCACCACGTCGGATTCTCTCTCGCGGGTTCCAGGACTGCTCACACCCCGAAGCTCCCGGATCTGACGTAACGGGGGGGATCTTGCAAGTAGGTGGGCCCTACCATTGTCAAGGGTGTTCCTTGGGCCTAACATGACACAACAAAGCAACTAGTTCCACTTTGCTACCCACTTCCGGCTCACGCAGAGGGGGCTGGACGCCGGTTCCGTCTTTTTCTACACCGGGGCTAGGGTATCTCTGGAGAGGGGATCCGGAGCGTCGGGATCCCACCTAAACCAATGTTTTGTCATGCGATGTGTGTTATAGTGTATCATGGGTGTTAGGTTCCAAATATACCATCACTCTCTGTGTTGGGGCCTCACCGACGTGGGATTCTCTCTCGCGGGTTCGAGGAATGCTCACACCCCGAAGCTCCCGGATCTGACGTAACGGGGGGAATCTTGCAAGTAGGTGGGCCCTACCATTGTTAAGGGTGTTCTTGGGCCTAACATGACACAACCAAGCAAATAGTTCCACTTTGCTACCCACTTCCGGCTCACGCAGAGGGCTAGACGCCGGTTCCGTCTTTTTCTACACCGGGGCTAGTGTATCTCACGTAGAGGGGATCCGGAGCGTCGGGATCCCACCTAAACCAATTATTTTCCATGACATGTGTGTTAGATTGTATCATGGGTGTTGGGTGCCAAAGATAGCATCACTCTCTGTGCCGGGGCCTCACCGACGTCGGATTCTCTCTCGCGGGTTCCAGGACTGCTCACACCCCGAAACTCCCGGATCTGACGTAACGGGGGAATCTTGCAAGTAGGTGGGCCCTACCATTGTCAAGCGTGTTCCTTGGGCCTAACATGACACAACCAAGCAACTAGTTCCACTTTGCTACCCACTTCCGGCTCACGCAGAGGGGGCTAGACGTCGGTTCCGTCTTTTTCTACACCGGGGCTAGTGTATCTCCGGAGAGGACCCGAGCGTCGGATCCCACCTAAACCAATTATTTGCCATGACATGTGTGTTAGATTGTATCATGGGTGTTGTGCCAAAGATACCATCACTCTCTGTGGGGCCTCACCGGCATCGGATTCTCTCGCGGGTTCCAGGACTGCTCACACCCCGAAGCTCCCGGATCTGACGTAACGGGGGGGGGGGATCTTGCAAGTAGGTGGGCCCTACCATTGTCAAGGGTGTTCCTTGGGCCTAACATGACACAACCAAGCAACTAGTTCCACTTTGCTACCCCACTTCCGGCTCACGCAGAGGGGGCTAGACGCCAGTTCCGTCTTTTCTACACACAGGGGCTAGGGTATCTCCGGAGAGGGGATCCGAGCGTCGGAATCCCACCTAAACCAATGGTTTGCCATGCCATGTGTGTTAGAGTGTCTCATGTGTCTGGGTTCCAAAGATACATCACTCTCTGTGTTTGGGCCTCACCGACGTCGGATTCTCTCGCGGGTTCCAGGACTGCTCACACCCCGAAGCACCCGGATCTGACGTAACGGGGGGAATCTTGCAAGTAGGTGGGCCCTACCATTGTCAAGGGTGTTCCTTGGGCCTAACATGACACAACCAAGCAAATAGTTCCACTTTGCTACCCACTTCCGGCTCACGCAGAGGGGGCTAGACGCCGGTTCTGTCTTTTTCTACACCGGGGCTAGGGTATCTCACGCAGAGGGATCCGGAGCGTCGGATCCCACCTAAACCAATGTTTTGCCATTACATGTGTGTTAGAGTGTATCATGGGTGTTGGGTGCCAAAGATACCATCACTCTCTGTGTTGAGGCCTCACCGACGTCGGATTCTCTCTCGCGGGTTCCACGACTGCTCACACCCCGAAACTCCCGGATCTGACGTAAACGGGGCGGGGATCTTGCAAGGATGTGGGCCCTACCATTGTCAAGGGTGTTCCTTGGGCATAACATGACACAACCAAGCAGTTCCACTTTTCTACCCACTTCCGGCTCACGCAGAGGGGGCTAGACGCCGGTTCCGTCTTTTTCTACACCGGGGCTAGGGTATCTCACGCAGAGGGGATCCGGAGCGTCGGCATCCCACCTAAACCAATGTTTTGCCATGCCATGTGTGTTAGAGTGTATCATGGGTGTTGGGTGCCAAAGATACCATCACTCTCTGTGGGGCCTCACCGGCGTCGGATTCTCTCTCGCGGGTTCCAGGACTGCTCACACCCCGAAACTCCCGGATCTGACGTAACGGGGGGGATCTTGCAAGTAGGGGCCCTACCATTGTCAAGGGTGTTCCTTGGACTAACATGACACAACCAAGCAACTAGTTCCACTTGCTACCCACTTCCGGCTCACGCAGAGGGGGCTGGATGCCGGTTCCGTCTTTTTCTACACCGGGGCTAGGGTATCTCCGGAGAGGGGATCCGGAGCGTCGGGATCCCACCTAAACCAATGTTTTGCCATGCCATGTGTGTTATAGTGTATCATGGGTGTTGGGTGCCAAATATACCATCACTCTCTGTGTTGGGGCCTCACCAACGTCGGATTCTCTCTCGCGGGTTCCAGGACTGCTCACACCCCGAAGCTCACGGATCTGACGTAACGGGGGGATCTTGCAAGTAGGTGGGCCCTACCATTGTCAAGGGTGTTCCTTGGGCCTAACATGACACAACAAAGCAACTAGTTCCACTTTGCTACCCACTTCCGGCTCACGCAGAGGGGGCTGGACGCCGGTTCCGTCTTTTTCTACACCGGGGCTAGGGTATCTCTGGAGAGGGGATCCGGAGCGTCGGGATCCCACCTAAACCAATGTTTTGTCATGCCATGTGTGTTATAGTGTATCATGGGTGTTAGGTTCCAAATATACCATCACTCTCTGTGTTGGGGCCTCACCGACGTCGGATTCTCTCTCGCGGGTTCGAGGAATGCTCACACCCCGAAGCTCCCGGATCTGACGTAACGGGGGGAATCTTGCAAGGAGGTGGGCCCTACCATTGTTAAGGGTGTTACTTGGGCCTAACATGACACAACCAAGCAAATAGTTCCACTTTGCTACCCACTTCCGGCTCACGCAGAGGGGGCTAGACGCCGGTTCTGTCTTTTTCTACACCGGGGCTAGTGTATCTCACGTAGAGGGGATCCGGAGCGTCGGGATCCCACCTAAACCAATTATTTGCCATGACATGTGTGTTAGATTGTATCATGGGTGTTGGGTGCCAAAGATAGCATCACTCTCTGTGCCGGGGCCTCACCGACGTCGGATTCTCTCTCGCGGGTTCCAGGACTGCTCACACCCCGAAACTCCCGGATCTGACGTAACGGGGGAATCTTGCAAGTAGGTGCGCCCTACCATTGTCAAGGGTGTTTTTGCCTAACATGACACAACCAAGCAACTAGTTCCACTTTGCTACCCACTTCCGGCTCACGCAGAGGGGGCTAGACGCCGGTTCTGTCTTTTTCTACACCGGGGCTAGGGTATCTCACGCAGAGGGGATCCGGAGCGTCGGATCCCACCTAAACCAATGTTTTGCCATTACATGTGTGTTAGAGTGTATCATGGGTGTTGGGTGCCAAAGATACCATCACTCTCTGTGTTGGGGCCTCACCGACGTCGGATTCTCTCTCGCGGGTTCCACGACTGCTCACACCCCGAAACTCCCGGATCTGACGTAACGGGGGGGGATCTTGCAAGGATGTGGGCCCTACCATTGTCAAGGGTGTTCCTTGGGCATAACATGACACAACCAAGCAACTAGTTCCACTTTTCTACCCACTTCCGGCTCACGCAGAGGGGGCTAGACGCCGGTTCCGTCTTTTTCTACACCGGGGCTAGGGTATCTCACGCAGAGGGGATCCGGAGCGTCGGCATCCCACCTAAACCAATGTTTTCCATGCCATGTGTGTTAAAGTGGATCCATGGGTTTGGGTGCCAAAGATACCCATCACTCTCTGTGTTGGGGCCTCACCGGCGTCGGATTCTCTCTCGCGGGTTCCAGGACTGCTCACACCCCGAAACTCCCGGATCTGACGTAACGAGGGGGATCTTGCAAGTAGGTGGGCCCTACCATTGTCAAGGGTGTTCCTTGGGACTAACATGACACAACCAAGCAACTAGTTCCACTTTGCTACCCACTTCCGGCTCACGCAGAGGGGGCTGGATGCCGGTTCCGTCTTTTTCTACACCGGGGCTAGGGTATCTCCGGAGAGGGGATCCGGAGCGTCGGGATCCCACCTAAACCAATGTTTTTCCATGCCATGTGTGTAGTGTATCATGGGTTTGGGTGCCAAATATACCATCACTCTCTGTGTTGGGGCCTCACCAACGTCGGATTCTCTCTCGCGGGTTCCAGGACTGCTCACACCCCGAAGCTCACGGATCTGACGTAACGGGGGGGATCTTGCAAGTAGGTGGGCCCTACCATTGTCAAGGGTGTTCCTTGGGCCTAACATGACACAACAAAGCAACTAGTTCCACTTTGCTACCCACTTCCGGCTCACGCAGAGGGGGCTGGACGCCGGTTCCGTCTTTTTCTACACCGGGGCTAGGGTATCTCTGGAGAGGGGATCCGGAGCGTCGGGATCCCACCTAAACCAATGTTTTGTCATGCCATGTGTGTTATAGTGTATCATGGGTGTTAGGTTCCAAATATACCATCACTCTCTGTGTTGGGGCCTCACCGACGTCGGATTCTCTCTCGCGGGTTCGAGGAATGCTCACACCCCGAAGCTCCCGGATCTGACGTAACGGGGGGAATCTTGCAAGGAGGTGGGCCCTACCATTGTTAAGGGTGTTACTTGGGCCTAACATGACACAACCAAGCAAATAGTTCCACTTTGCTACCCACTTCCGGCTCACGCAGAGGGGGCTAGACGCCGGTTCCGTCTTTTTCTACACCGGGGCTAGTGTATCTCACGTAGAGGGGATCCGGAGCGTCGGGATCCCACCTAAACCAATTATTTGCCATGACATGGTGTTAGATTGTATCATGGGTGTGGGTGCCAAAGATAGCATCACTCTCTGTGCCGGGGCCTCACCAACGTCGGATTCTCTCTCGCGGGTTCCAGGACTGCTCACACCCCGAAACTCCCGGATCTGACGTAACGGGGGAATCTTGCAAGTAGGTGGGCCCTACCATTGTCAAGGTGTTCCTTGGGCCTAAACATGACACAACCAAGCAACTAGTTCCACTTTGCTACCCACTTCCGGCTCACGCAGAGGGGGCTAGCCGGTTCCGTCTTTTTCTACACCGGGGCTAGTGTATCTCACGTAGAGGGGATCCGAGCGTCGGGTCCCACCTAAACCAATGCTTTGCCATGCCATTTGTGTTATAGTGTATCATGGGTGTTTGCCAAAGATACCATCACTCTCTGTGTTGGGGCCTCACCGACGTCGGATTCTCTCTCGCGGGTTCCAGGACTGCTCACACCCCGAAACTCCCGGATCTGACGTAACGGGGGGAATCTTGCATGTAGGTGGGCCCTACCATTGTCAAGGGTGTTCCTTGGGCCTAACATGACACAACCAGGCAACTAGTTCCACTTTGCTACCCACTTCCGGCTCACGCAGAGGGGGCTAGACGCCGGTTCCGTCTTTTTCTACACCGGGGCTAGTGTATCTCCGGAGAGGGGACCCAGAGCGTCGGGATCCCACCTAAACCAATGCTTTGCCATGCCATGTGTGTTATAGTGTATCATGGGTGTTGGGTGCCAAAGATACCATCACTCTCTTTGCCGGGGCCTCACCGACGTCGGATTCTCTCTCGCGGGTTCCAGGACTGCTCACACCCCGAAACTCCCGGATCTGACGTAACGGGGGGAATCTTGCAAGTACGTGGGCCCTACCATTGTCAAGGGTGTTCCTTGGGTCTAACATGACACAACCAAGCAACTATTTCCACTTTGCTACACACTTCCGGCTCACGCAGAGGGGGCTGGACGCCGGTTCCGTCTTTTTCTACACCGGGGCTAGTGTATCTCCGGAGAGGGGACCCGGAGCGTCGGGATCCCACCTAAACCAATGCTTTGCCATGCCATGTTTTTTATAGTGTATCATGGGTGTTGGGTGCCAAAGATACCATCACTCTCTATGCCGGGGCCTCGCCGACGTCGGATTCTCTCTCGCGGGTTCCAGGACTGCTCACACCCCGAAACTCCCGGATCTGACGTAACGGGGGAATCTTGCAAGTAGGTGGCCCTACCATTGTCAAGGGTGTTCCTTGGGCCTAACATGACACAACCAAGCAACTAGTTCCACTTTGCTACCCACTTCCGGCTCATGCAGAGGGGGCTGGACGTCGGTTCCGTCTTTTTCTACACCGGGGCTAGTGTATCTCCGGAGAGGGGACCCGGAGCGTCGGGATCCCACCTAAACCAATGTTTTGCCATTCCATTTGTGTTATATTGTATCATGGGTGTTGGGTGCCAAAGATACCATCACTCTCTATGCCGGGGCCTCACCGACGTCGGATTCTCTCTCGCGGGTTCCAGGACTGCTCACACCCCGAAACTCCCGGATCTGACGTAACGGGGGGAATCTTGCAAGTAGGTGGGCCCTACCATTGTCAAGGGTGTTCCTTGGGCCTAACATGACACAACCAAGCAACTAGTTCCACTTTGCTACCCACTTCCGGCTCACGCAGAGGGGGCTAGACGCCGGTTCCGTCTTTTTCTACACCGGGCTAGTGTATCTCACGTAGAGGGGACCGGAGCGTCGGGATCCACCTAAACCAATGCTTTGCCATGCCATTTGTGTTATAGTGTATCATGGGTGTTGGGTGCCAAAGATACCATCACTCTCTATGCCGGGGCCTCACCGACGTCGAATTCTCTCTTCCGGGTTCCAGGACTGCTCACACCCCGAAACTCCCGGATCTGACGTAACGGGGGGAATCTTGCAAGGAGGTGGGCCCTACCATTGTCAAGGGTGTTACTTGGGCCTAACATGACACAACCAAGCAACTATTTCCACTTTTCTACCCACTTCCGGCTAACGCAGAGGGGGCTAGACGCCGGTTCCGTCTTTTTCTACACCGGGGCTAGTGTATCTCCGGAGAGGGGACCGGGAGCGTCGGGATCCCACCTAAACCAATGCTTTTCCATGCCATTTGTGTTATAGTGTATCATGGGTGTTGGGTGCCAAAGATACCATCACTCTCTTTGCCGGGGCCTCACCGACGTCGGATTCTCTCTCGCGGGTTCCAGGACTGCTCACACCCCGAAACTCCCGGATCTGACGTAACGGGGGAATCTTGCAAGTAGGTGGGCCCTACCATTGTCAAGGGTTTCCTTGAGCCTAACATGACACAACCAAGCAACTAGTTCCACTTTGCTACCCACTTCCGGCTCACGCAGAGGGGGCTAGACGCCGGTTCCGTCTTTTTCTACACCGGGGCTAGTGTATCTCACGTAGAGGGGACCCGGAGCGTCAGGATCCCACCTAAACCAATGCTTTGCCATGCCATGTGTGTTATATTGTATCATGGGTGTTGGGTGCCAAAGATACCATCACTCTCTTTGCCGGGGCCTCACCGACGTCGGATTCTCTCTCGCGGGTTCCAGGACTGCTCACACCCCGAAACTCCCGGATCTGACGTAACGGGGGGAATCTTGCAAGTAGGTGGGCCCTACCATTGTCAAGGGTGTTCCTTGGGCCTAACATGACACAACCAAGCAACTAGTTCCACTTTTCTACGCACTTCCGGCTCACGCAGAGGGGGCTGGACGCCGGTTCCGTCTTTTTCTACACCGGGGCTAGTGTATCTCGGAGAGGGGACCCGGGCGTCGGGATCCCACCTAAACCAATGTTTTGCCATGCCATGTGTTTAGATTGTATCATGGGTGTTGGGTGCCAAAGATACTCTCTATGCCGGGGCCTCACCGACGTCGGATTCTCTCTCGCGGGTTCCAGGACTGCTCACACCCGAAGCTCCCGGATCTGACGTAACAGGGGAATCTTGCAAGGAGGTGGGCCCTACCATTGTCAAGGGTGTTCCTTGGGCCTAACATGACACAAACAAGCAACTAGTTCCACTTTTCTACCCACTTCCGGCTCACGCAGAGGGGGCTAGACGCCGGTTCCGTCTTTTTCTACACCGGGGCTAGTGTATCTCACGTAGAGGGGATCCGGAGCGTCGGGATCCCACCTAAACCAATGTTTTGCCATGACATGTGTGTTATAGTGTATCATGGGTGTTGGGTGCCAAAGATACCATCACTCTCTGTGTTGGGGCCTCACCGACGTCGGATTCTCTCTTCCGGGTTCCAGGACTGCTCACACCCCGAAACTCCCGGATCTGACGTAACGGGGGGAATTGCAAGTAGGTGGGCCCTACCATTGTCAAGGGTGTTCCTTGGTCCTAACATGACACACCAAGAAACTAGTTCCACTTTGCTACCCACTTCCGGCTCACGCAGAGGGGGCTAGACGCCAGTTCCGTCTTTTTCTACACCGGGGCTATGGTATCTCCGGAGAGGGGATCCGGAGCGTCGGAATCCCACCTAAACCAATGGTTTTCCATTTCATGTGTTTTAGAGTGTATCATGGGTGTTGGGTGCCAAATATACCATCACTCTCTGTGTTGGGGCCTCACCGACGTCGAATTCTCTCTCGCGGGTTCCAGGACTGCTCACACCCCGAAACTCCCGGATCTGACGTAACGGGGGGAATCTTGCAAGTAGGTGGGCCCTACCATTTTCAAGGGTGTTCCTTGGGCCTAACATGACACAACCAAGCAACTAGTTCCACTTTGCTACCCACTTCCGGCTCACGCAGAGGGGCTAGACGCCGGTTCCGTCTTTTTCTACACCGGGGCTAGGGTTATCTCCGGAGAGGGGATCCGGAGCGTCGGGATCCCACCTAAACCAAAGTTTTGCCATGCCATGTGTGTTAGAGTGTATCATGGGTGTTGGGTGCCAAAGATACCATCACTCTCTGTGTTGGGGCCTCACCGGCATCGGATTCTCTCTCGCGGGTTCCAAGACTGCTCACACCCCGAAGCTCCCGGATCTGACGTAACGGGGGGGGGGGATCTTGCAAGTAGGTGGGCCCTACCATTGTCAAGGGTGTTCCTTGGGCCTAACATGACACAACCAAGCAACTAGTTCCACTTTGCTACCCACTTCCGGCTCACGCAGAGGGGGCTAGACGCCAGTTCCGTCTTTTTCTACACAGGGGCTAGGGTATCTCCGGAGAGGGGATCCGGAGCGTCGGAATCCCACCTAAACCAATGGTTTGCCATGCCATGTGTGTTAGAGTGTCTCATGTGTCTTGGGTTCCAAAGATACCATCACTCTCTGTGTTTGGGCCTCACCGACGTCGGATTCTCTCTCGCGGGTTCCAGGACTGCTCACACCCCGAAGCTCCCGGATCTGACGTAACGGGGGGGAATCTTGCAAATAGGTGGGCCCTACCATTGTCAAGGGTGTTCCTTGGGCCTAACATGACACAACCAAGCAACTAGTTCCACTTTTCTACCCACTTCCGGCTCACGCAGAGGGGGCTAGGCGCCGGTTCTGTCTTTTTCTACACCGGGGCTAGGGTATCTCACGCAGAGGGGATCCGGAGCGTCGGATCCCACCTAAACCAATGTTTTGCCATTACATGTGTGTTAGAGTGTATCATGGGTGTTGGTTGCCAAAGATACCATCACTCTCTGTGTTGGGGCCTCACCGACGTCGGATTCTCTCTCGCGGGTTCCACGACTGCTCACACCCCGAAACTCCCGGATCTGACGTAACGGGGGGGGGGGGATCTTGCAAGGATGTGGGCCCTACCATTGTCAAGGGTGTTCCTTGGGCATAACATGACACAACCAAGCAACTAGTTCACTTTGCTACCCACTTCCGGCTCACGCAGAGGGGGCTAGACGCCGGTTCCGTCTTTTTCTACACCGGGGCTAGTATCTCACGCAGAGGGGATCCGGAGCGTCGGCATCCCACCTAAACCAATGTTTTGCCATGCCATGTGTGTTAGTGTATCATGGGTGTTGGGTGCCAAAGATACCATCACTCTCTGTGTTGGGCCTCACCGGCGTCGGATTCTCTCTCGCGGGTTCCAGGACTGCTCACACCCCGAAACTCCCGGATCTGACGTAACGGGGGAATCTTGCAAGTAGGTGGGCCTACCATTGTCAAGGGTGTTCCTTGGGCCTAACATGACACAACCAAGCAACTAGTTCCACTTTGCTACCCACTTCCGGCTCACGCAGAGGGGGCTAGACGCCGGTTCCTTCTTTTTCTACACCGGGGCTAGTGTATCTCACGTAGAGGGGATCCGGAGCGTCGGGATCCCACCTAAACCAATGCTTTGCCATGCCATTTGTGTTATAGTGTATCATGGGTGTTGGGTGCCAAAGATACCATCACTCTCTTTGCCGGGGCCTCACCGACGTCGGATTCTCTCTCGCGGGTTCCAGGACTGCTCACACCCCGAAACTCCCGGATCTGACGTAACGGGGGGGATCTTGCAAGTAGGTGGGACCTACCATTGTCAAGGGTGTTCCTTGGGCCTAACATGACACAACCAAGCAACTAGTTCCACTTTTCTACCCACTTCCGGCTCACGCAGAGGGGGCTGGACGCCGGTTCCGTCTTTTTCTACACCGGGGCTAGTGTATCTCCGGAGAGGGGATCCGGAGCGTCGGGATCCCACCTAAACCAATGCTTTGCCATGCCATTTGTGTTATAGTGTCTCATGTGTCTTGGGTTCCAAAGATACCATCACTCTCTGTGTTTGGGCCTCACCGACGTCGGATTCTCTCTCGCAGGTTCCAGGACTGCTCACACCCCGAAGCTCCCGGATCTGACGTCTTTTTCTACACCGGGCCTAGGGTATCTCACGCAGAGGGGACTAACATGACACTTGAACACACACCACTACGATTATTTTTGAATTTTACGACTAGATTGAAATTCCAAGGAAGAGGGATACACGACAGTGGATCTAAACATTCTAGGATACATGGACAAACCATTTGTCCCAGCCATCTTGTGGCTCAGGTCTAGTCATACTCCTGCCTAGGCGTATAATACATGTACTCGTAGTCGTCGAAGTCGCCACCGCCGTCGTCGCTGTCGTCGGATGGGGGCTGAAATGTCGATGGGGGAGCACGCCTGGACTGCGGGTAGCGCAGGCGGGGGTTATCGCCGTTCCTTATGTAGTTCATGACGCCCTGGAGAGTCCGGTCGCGCCACCACAGCCGACGACCAGCCTCGTTGAAGTTCGAAGGAGGCGGGCCGTCCCCCTCGTACCTTGCGAGCGCCCTCTCACGCCGATTGAAGAAGAAGACGTCCCAACCTGCGCGGTAGTTGGGATCCCATTGGGGATACGTCCGCTGCGCCGGTGTCAGCTCGAAGTAGTAGTGGTTCGTGATGGCCGCCCGGCGCGCCAGACCTCGAGGACGGGGGAGGGACCGGCACGCCTCCGGCGCTCAGCATCCACCCGGCGGGGACGCCGTACCCGGGAGGGCAGGGGTAGTTCGAGGCGCAGAGCTCCTCCGCCTCCGAGCAGGTTATAGTGGGTACGATGGAAGACATGGAAGAGTTGGCGCGAAGTAATGGAAGAATGCTGGGTTGTAGATATGTGCTAACCAAGCTAGATGCATGTGTGTTTATATAGTGAGAAATGGAGGGAAGAAGCACACGGATCGTGTGTTTTCTTCGAGCTTCCGGCCGTTGGATCTTTCAAGTGATTGTGAGCCGTTGGATCCAATGTGTGCACACGGATTGTGTGCTTCTTTCACTTCTTTGCCGAGTATGAGACTGCAAGACACTCGGCAAAGTTCCAAACTGGGGCGGGAACCAATGGCGCGAACCAAAATGTTTGGTGCCAATGTGCACTGGTGGAGAACAGGCCAGTAGCACCGGTTTGTAGGGCCTTTGGACTCGGATACAAAACCGGTGCTACGTATCCGGGACTAAAGCCCCCCCCCCCCTTTAGAACCGGTCAGTCACCAACCGATTCTAAAGGCCTCTACGTGGGCGCCGAAGAGAGCGCGCAGGCGGAGGACCTTTAGAACCAGTTGGTAATACCAACCGGTCCTAAAGTTTTTTTTTCTCTTTTTTTTTCTTTTTTCTTTTCAGGGTTTCCAATTCCGTATTTAGGGTTTAGGGTTTAGGGCGTGTTCCGTATTTTCAGGGTTTCCGTTTACGTGTTTCCGTTTCTGTTTGCGGTTAAATGTTGATGCACCAAATAGTAGTACATATATATATACATGTAACACGAAGTAATCGACCGATAATTACATAATCTGAAGTTCGTTTTGAATAGTTGTATATTTGCATAGAGAAGGGAGCTGGCTATAATTGGTTCATAGGATGGAAAAATTCTCCGTCTTCTGCTATGACTTGCGTGAGAAGAAATCCTGCCAATTCCTCTGCAATAGCCTTGCAACGGTCGATTGGTTTGAGCTGCGCCCGCTTTCGTGCCATCTTGAAAAGAAGTAGATGAAAACAATTAAGTTATGAACAAAACTAAACATAATTAATGGCAACATAAATAAAGTTGTGAAGATCCGGTTACGTACCTCTAGAGTTCTGGTAGTACGGGATTTCTCATTGATCTTCCTGTGAATGAACTCGCAAACGTAGTATCCACAATAATCAGTTCCCTGTGGTTGTTGCGGGACTTTCTATATACGAGAAACATAATTTAGTCAAATTAATAATAATCAAGAGAATGGTAATGGTATTTAAATCAGGGTAGTAGTACTACTTACTGTGTTAATCTGAAAGTTGAGCTTGTCTGCCCATGTACCAGGTTCTTCCTTGATGAACATTTGCCAAACCCTGGGCGACAAAAGAAAAATGAATGAAGAGTTAATTATTACTTACTTGATATCAGGGAATGAACGAAAGAGGCCGATGAACGAAAGAGGCTGATATATATATACTTTTGAAGCATCTGACGCGCTCTTCCATCTGTCAGCGCCCAGTTTAACGAGTCCAGACTTCAACTTGTCCTCTATCGATTCTAATGATGAACAATATGAAGTGGCCCGCTGCGCACGTGTACACACGCAGTCATGCATACTCATCAATTACACTTAACATCAGGTAAGCAATGGAATGTCTACAAGACAGTAACACTCACCTGAATGCGTAGGGCCAAAGTATTTCTTTTTTGGTATTTTGTCGCTTCAAACCTTAGCAAATCATCCGGTGTAGTCTTGTTGAACGTTTCTACTGTGGTTTGATGATACGAATACGGGTCAATGAACCCAAAGTCCCAGATTCCTGCCAGTCTGCATTCACGAATCTTCATTCTGCATAGTAGCGTACAAAAGAATGTCGTCAGCGATAATTATACGGGCAACGAACGCGAGCTTAACTAAATAATTAAATTACACAAATAAATCACTTACAAACAGTAGCAGCTGAGGATAGACTTGTCGAGGGCACGTTGATTGTACATCTGGAAGAAATCATCGAACCCAAGCTCGACACCGTAATCCGAAGTAGTGTTGATCCTGAATTTGAGCCATGATACAGTCTCTCTCCTGCCTTGCGGCCTCCAAGTACCAATCATGTAAACTCCGTAGTTGGGTTGTTAGAGTAGGATCTTCGACCAGAGGGTGCCCGGGCTTGTATATACCACATCAGCAATAGCGTAACCCACGTGCCCATGCGTGGACAGGACACTGAAGCCGCGTCAGATAAGACCTTGAGCGGGCCAACTGACTGTGCTTCTTGTTGTCCGAGCTGGGGAAACTTGTTTCCCGCATTTCGTCTGCTCCGCCTGCTTCATCTGTGCGGCGTGCTTCTTTTCAATATACCGTTCATAGTCTGAAAGGGGCGGCGGTGGCGGCGGTGCAGGATAATATAAGTTGTAATCTTCAAACCCCTCCCCCCTATTCTCCTTGTAAGCTCCTGGCTTTCATATAATTTGAAAATTACACCATAGGGTTTTTGCCCTATGGTAACACTTTCAAAAAAAAAAAATATAAGTTGTCGATGGTCCGCTCAATTTTCCACTTTGGGATGTCCTTGAGAGTTTCCTTCCAGACGTCTGGAGGGGGCTTCTGGGGAAACTGTGCGAACCATGCCTTGGTTTTGGATGCCACTGCATTGGTTAGTTCCTCCTCAGTCATCAAGCCTGGTAACTTCGGGGGACTCTTGACTTTCTTGGATTTCCTTGGTCTCTTCTTGGGAGGAGTCCCGTTTCTTCTGAACTGCAGCTTCCGCTTTGTCGTACCCGTAGTGGGCGCATCCGTCGGCTCACGGGAGTGCACGGGCGATGGACCCTCGGCCTCGGGCTCCGGCCAATCTTCGTTGTGGGGTGGACTTGGAGGTTCGTTGGGGGGTGGACTTGGAGGTCGTCATTCTCTGTACGAAAGAAAAACTATTAAAAATAAGATAACATGTGGTGCAACATTCAGTAAATGATGGAGGTATGGTGCATTCGTACCTGGAGGAGTCGGTGGCCTTGGCGCCGAGTTAGGGAACACGATGTGTTTCTTATTCCACAAGATGATACCAAGCTCCATTTCTCCTAGTGTCTCTCGCCTTCACCTCCAGGAATACTGAGCTCAATTGAATGGCATCCCGGCGTAATTGTTGACAACCCGACACGACATGGGATGCTGGAATCTGACCACCATGGTAGGTTGCTCCAGGTTGATTCGGTAAAGCATAGCCTGACGCCCCCTGAAGGATATGTTCCCCATTGGCATATGTATCTCACAGTTTGTCTTCTCTGTGATATCATCCGGGGTAGTGAGGCGCCGACGGTTCGACTGCACGACCGTCTAGCTGCAGGTGCGTGGAACCCACGCTGCTTCTATGCTGAGATGGGACGGCATGATCGTCTTCTATTTGCAGCTGATCAGGTGCAGGACGATGTTCTACTCCTCTTCAGTGTCAGGTAGAGGGTGTCCCCCTTCTTCAAGAGAAAATCCACCTTTTGTTCTAATGTCGATATCCGTTCACTCGTCTTTTTTCTTGCTTCTATCACGGCTTCTGTAAGTGGCAATGTCCGCTGCAAACCCTTGGCTCCACGGGGTATCCGCTCCAAAGCCTCGTGTTCGTCCCCACTTTTCGGGGTTCCCGAGTGCCCTCGTCAGCTCGTCGTTCTCTCTATCGGGAACAAAAGTTCCTTTTCGAACAGCTTCTATTGCCTTCTCTAGTTCTGCTACGACTGTTGTTATTTTTTCCGACCATGGTCCCTGAGCAACAATCATCCAGTCTCAGCGTCCAACGTTGCCCCTGCGCGAACAACCAGAAACTTGGACCTATCGGGCCAGTCAGTCATGTGTCTGTGGAATGATACCTCTTTTACAAGCGCATTTTCATAGCTTCGCCA
>JAPCYS010001355.1:0-80427 GCA_028641055.1 Alopecurus myosuroides | reverse complement strand
CAGGTAGTCGAGGTATTTCTGCGTCCAGACTGGCTCGACCAGAAAAACCTGTCGTGAAATGTTATGAATAAGCTCGATGATGGCGACTTGCGGGCTGACTGTCACACCCTAGTTTTAGCACACTTGTATTACATAAAGGAATCCAATTTTTAGAGCCAACAAAAACTTTTTATGGCCCTTGTCTAATCCATAATGTTGTATTTGAGCTGTGACTATCTATGCAAGCAAGCATTTTTCTTTTTAATAACCAACCACCTCATTCTGATGTTTGGATTACTTTTGCATTATTTCTATTTTATCACTCTTGCTACCTTAACTCAAAACCCATGTGGTAATGTTGAAAACAACTTATAATGGAATATTAAACCAAGTGGAATCAAAGAAAAAAAATTAACCAAAAAGAGAAAACAAGAGCTTTTCTAATAAAAACAAATTTTGGGAAGACAAGTCAAGTAGGAGTTTTGCACCCTAGTTATTTATATGATAAGAATTCCCATTTTGTGTTTTCAATGCATGAATGTGATATTGGTTGTATGAACTACATTTTGGATAACCTAGTTGAGAAAATGGAATCACAGAAACAATGTTTTGCTTGAAGGTTTTATGCTAAGAAATAAGGCAGAAAAGTGGAAGTTTGGAAAACAGTGAAAAACACCAACTAGCACTTTTTCCATCTTGTTTTCACCAAGCAATGGTTATTCAAATTTAAGTCTTTTTTGCTGTTTTGAAAAGTACTAAAGATGCCCAACAGAACTATGCTTGGAAAATGAAATTTAAAGAAGTTTAAAAGCCTGAAAACAAACCCAACATTCAGCTAACCTCTCTGTTTTCTTAACACTTAGCAAAAATTTCAGTAACTGAAACTTAACTGGATTTTCGTTTTCAGAAACAGTGAACTAGAGCGATTTTCAAATGATTAGAACTTTTTGCTCGGTCAATATTTTTGAGCATGGATTGGGGCTTCTAGAAGCTGGACCCAACCACTCCCTGCTCTGCACCTCATCTCGCAAGTTGTTTGACTAAAACGAGAGAGGGAGAGGTGACTTCAGAGAGGAGAGAAACGGAGGGAGGGATGGGCGCCTGATAGCCTACTCCCTATCCCCAGCCACAGTGGCGTTCTCCCGTGTATTCCGCGACCTGGCACGGTGCAAGTGGACGACGAGCTGCCCCCGTCGCGTTGGAACCTCCCACGGGGCCGGAGAGAACGACGCGAGACGTGCCAGGGCGTGCACGGGCTCGCCGCGGGTACACGGCCATGCCCGAGTGTGCGCCACCGTCGCCAGCTCTATATAAACAACCCCCGAGTCCCTACCCCAGTGCACCACCTCCCCCTCGACTCACTGTCACTCCCCAACCCACCCAATGTCTCCGAGCTGCCCGCGGTAGCGCTAATCGCCGGGATTTCCTCGCGGCCACCGCGACAGCACGGGGCAAAATACGCCCACACACTCCACCACAGCCCCTACCAGTCACCTAGACGCACTCCCCTACCTCCGTAGCCCCACCCTGAGCCGCGCCACCTCCCCTCGTTTGCAGAAGAGCCGAAGCACTCGTCGGAGCCGCCGTGGAGCCCGAGCACGGCACCGTCGATTGGAGAGAACCCGCGCCGTTACTGCTGTACCTCTACACTGCATCGACCACGCGAGACTTCCCCGACCTCTTCCCTTGGCCCTGCAACCCCCCTAGGTGAGCTCCGTCCATCTCTCGCCGCCGGTCTCTGTGAACCTCGCCGGAGAAAAATTAGAACGAGGGAAGAGAGAGGAAGACTGGCCGCGCGCCGTAGATCTCCAGATCTACGGCCGCGCTTGAATGGCGAAGCAGTACGCCCGTTCCCGCGCGTCGCGGAAGCGAGGCGGGCCGCCAGGCGCAGTTGGGCCGCGCCCCAGGAGTTGACCAGCCCACTGCGCTGTGTTTGTTTTCTTTTTCATAATATCCAGGAAAACGTCTGTTTGCTTTATTCAAAAATAAAAATGTTAAGATCAACCATAAAATGTGTAAAAATGCACAGAGGTGCCTGAACGAAATCTTGAACGATGGCATCAAGCAGATCTGGATTTGGATGAACACAGAACAAATGAAAAATCTTGAACAAAGGACTGTCTGTGAGAATGTTTATGGCATAACTTTTGAATGGAATGTCTAAAATGAGCAAACTAAAATTCCTAGAGTAGATCCAGTAGGATTTGACCTCACCCCAAGGTGAGTTACCATTTCGAAATGGTATTCATTTTGGTGAAACACCAGTAGCATGTTCTGTGATTTTTAGGTTTTATTTTATAGCACTTTTTGATGTAGATCCAATTGGATCTGTTAGATATTAGGTATATCTATGTATTCCTAGATTTGTGTAAATTTTTGAGCTCTAGAATTAATTTGAGGACAGATCTAAGAAAATGCATATTTCTGTTAGAAATAAAGTGAATAGAGTTATTATGCAAATCATTGTTTGATTGTGCCAACCTGTTTTCTAGCATGTATAAATGATATGTTGAGTGTTCTTAGGTAGTTTTATTCACAGAGATGCCTTGTTGAAAATCCATGCATGATAAGTATTTTGTTTGGACATTAAAATGAGCATAGTAGAAATCCATAGATCTATTTTTATTTAATATGTGTGATGGAATGCTTTGGTAGATTTTTATCCTAGTTGTAGAAGTATTTTTACTTGGATCCAGTACCATTTTTGTACTGTTACTTACATATTTTCTTCTCTCTAAGTTACTTTAAGTCTTTTAAGAAATGCATGCATAGGCTTGATTATTAATTGCTAGTACGAATGATTTCACTAGAGTAAGTAGTAGCATTTTTTTGCCATGAATTATTTTTCTTCCACAAGATGGACCAGAGGCATAATACCTCTAAAATGACATGGAAAACCTAGTGGAACACCCACTGGTTCCATCTCATTTGGTTGAAAAACAAACTAGTTCAACTCTAGTAGTTGTGGTAATAATAGTGAATATTATAACTATTGATGCATGCTTGAGTGAATTTATTTTTGAAGCTTGTGTATTATTTTTGTGTGTGTTCATTGCTTGTTGTATCTTTTGTTTGAGTCAAGTTATTTCTTAGTAAGGTTCTGATGGGATGCCTTGTTTTATTTTTACGACGATAGAAAACGACGAGGAAATAGTCGGGACGGAAGGATATTATTACCATACTTGTTGGGAGCAAGACCAAGATCCTCAGTACCTCCAAGGCAAGCCATCCTTAAATCTTGCTGTTATATTCCCACTACAATTATGCATTATCTACTTCTGAAGTTTTCAAAAACTTGTTTGCTAAAACTATTTTATTGAGTGAATACTATTACTAATATTATATATATATTATATATCACTTACCATTAGTCAACTTGGTGTTACCAAGCCCTTAGCCACCATAAGGTATATAAGTACCGTCTTAAAAAATAATTTTGAGTCCCTAAGTGGACATCTTTAAAAAGTGCTTTTGCAAAACAAAGATGTTTCTGTGAGGAGATTATGGTGGAAAGGCGGGACCTTGTTCACCGGAGGAAAAACGAGAAGATGTTTTTCAAATGTTTTAAAAAGGCACATAACCTAGTCTTCGCTGGACAACCAAGACGTACTGCCACTCTAACCCTATATGGGTATGGGGCCTATCTAGATGCTTGCACAGATTAGTATGTGTCCTATCCCAAGATGCTATAGAGAGGATGATACTCTGAACCGAAATGTTGCCAGGAGGGAGGAACGGGACATGCAAAGTGTGGGATTAATTTCTCCTCCGGTTGCAACAGTTGGGTCCCCTGTTTGGCGATGTGTGACATGGTGCCAGGGGGAATAAACCTGATTGAAGGGATAGCCATGTACTAACTTGTGTCAGAGTGGACAGTTAGGATCAATTCTCTGGTGGTTGCATATCGCTGTGTCGATCCATGGGTGGTCCATGGCAGGGTTTTGGATCTAGTGGAATGTGTACCACCTCTGTAGAGTAAAACTATTCAGAATAGCCGAGCCCTCGGATATGGGCAGTTGAAAGGCCATGTAGCTAGTATTGTGCTGAGTTTTCAAAAGAATGTTTTTCAAACTTGAAGTGTTGTACCTGGAGGGTACCGGTGAAAATTCTTTTATAAAACCTCTTGTAAATACGATATCTACAAGAGAAAGGAAACTATGTTATTTTCTTCTGAAGTATCTTCTTCAACGGAGATACACATTAATATGACTGCAACTGTGGTGTCACCTTATATGAACATCATTGGTAGTGAGCCCTATTTATGGCCTACCTATCCACCATATAAGCATGATGCATTTGTAAGTGTATAGAGGATGACTTGCTAAGTACATTCAAACGTACTCATTATGGTTTCGCCCCTGGTATCTACTTGCCAGACTCTGAGGAGATACCACCCGAGGAGGAATACGAGGAAGAGTACTATTCCGACTACTACGTGAACTATGCCCGGCTCCCGGTCAGCAGTCTGTTGGTGAAAGCTTGACATGGGCTATCTACGTTTATCTTCCGCTGTTTAGTTGTTGTAAGACTTTGTCTGCCCTGCATGGCAGTGAATAAAGACTTGATCATGTGACCATTGTTCTGTAAGACTTCCTTTATTTGTGTAATGGATAGTGTAACTGTGTACCACTTTCGTATATTGTTCACGACTGATCTTCCTGGGATCGTGAATGTATGCATATGAGGGGTTCCGAACCTTCCGGTTTAGGGCCTCTACAAAGTTGGTATCAGAGCTATCCTGACCCTAGGATCCCTTAGTTAGCACGGACGTCAAAACTAGTACCGTATAAATATATGTAATAATATACTTAAGTGTATAAGCTTTAAAAGATTCTTATACCTATCTTCCCTATTTTCTCAAACTATACCTACATTAAGTCACTTCATGTTCGACTCTAAAATTTTGCACGCTTGGACACTAACTCAACTTCACCTAAAATTTTGTGTAGATGGATGTCGTGTACACGGAGGCTTGCCAGTTAGGACTGGCCAGGGACACCCCTTTCCGCTTCGAGCGGTGACTCGTAGCGATGACTGAGCTGCTTAACCGCCCCGTTCCCGAGCTTCGGGGAGGGGTGATCACTGGGTCCCCCATAGAGGGGGAATGGTTGGCGGAGTGTGTGATACACCCTCCACTGACTGCTCCTACGGCAGAGGCGTTCTTCATCGCCACCGTAGAGCGCTCCTGGCAGGAGGGAGCGGTGCGCGTGATCCAGGAGGCCATAGCGCGCCTGGCTCACCTACGAGACTACCGTTTCATAGGGACTGCCTATGAGTTCCTCGGGAGGAGGGACGAGACCGGCACACATATGGCCGTGTCTCAGGACGTCATGGGTCTTGGCGCACACCAGGACGATATGGAGATCCTGCTCCACCGCACCCAGTGTCGTCTTGACGACATGGGTATCTTGCAGCGTACCACCGCCTCCGAGTGCCACCTTCTCTGTACCCACCTGGGGCAGAAGATGCTCGATTTAGAGACCGCGACTGCACGCTCCCGTGCCTTGGAGAGGCAGTTACGGACCACCCGCCGGGCCCATGACCGTCTCTACGCCAAGGTGGGGTCTCTTCAGGAGGCAAACGCGACCCTGTGTGACCGCGTGAGGACCGCCAGAGAGGAGCTGGCCACTCGAGACTCCACTCTCGAGGGATTAGAGGAGGAGAACGAGGACCTCCTCATTGATGATGATGTCCTGTCCGACGCAAGGGGCATGGACATGAGCGCGCAGAGCTTGCAGGAGGACGGCGACTCCGTTGAGGAGGAGGAGGACCCAAAGGAGCTCCAATTCGACGTCGACAGCACTTAGCTAGTCGTAGCACCTCTTAGCTAGAGAGTAGTGCTAGTTAGTACGCCGACCCTATGAGGCGAACCCCCCCCCCCCCGATGTAGCTCCGAGGAGCGTGGTTGTAGTGGATGCTTGTTGTGTGTGTGCTATGAACTCTATGCTATTAGTATGATGTAGTCCTTATGTGTTGTGAATTTGATGAATCGTCTCAACCCCCAATGAACAAATCACCAAACCAAATTAAGATCACCCATCTTAACAAACATTCCTTCTGTTGCTAAAAAGTTTTTAACCTTTTAAAAACCGTAAGCCTTGCTGCGTAGTCTTACACATGTCTCAATAAACATCATGGCGCCGCGTCGGGAACCACCGCCACCGCCCACACCAACGGTGGAGGCACTGCTGGCACTTTTGATGGAAGACCGTCAGGCCACTAGAGCCGAAAGCGCCGCCACAGTTGCTGCCCTGCAGCAGTTAGCCGCTGCCAGCGCCAACAACAATAACAACCATGGCGATGACAACGGGAATGGCGGACGCTCAAAGCTGAAGGTGTTCCAGCAGACAAACCCTCCGGTGTTCACAAAGATTGTGGAACCACTTGACGCTGACAACTGGCTTCGCACCATCGCCAACAATCTGAAAGTGGCGGGAGTCGACGAGGATGACAAGGTGCTCTTTGCTACCCAGTTTCTTGCTGGGCCAGCAAGGACTTGGTGGGAGACCTCCTGCGACACCGTCGCTCCTAATCATGTGTTCACCTGGGAAGACTTCTCTGCCCGTTTCCGCAAGTATCACATCCCTCAGGGGGTGATGAACATCATGAAGGACAAGTTCCTGAAGCTGAGGCAGGGAGGCATGTCTGTGACAAAGTACTAGAAGAGTTTACTCTGTTAGACCGGTATGCACCAGATGAGGTCAATACTGAAGCCAAGAAGAAGAAAAGGTTTCTGAATGGGCTGCACGATGAGTTGCAGTGTACTCTTGTGGTCATTCTCTTTGCGGATCTGGAGTCACTCGCAGATGCCGCGATGATGATGGAGCATAAGGGCAGAATGTCTTTGAAAACAGGAAGAGGAAGATGCAGTTCCAAGGAGGATCAAGTACACCCAGAAACCGTCCAACCCCTTATACCAGGCCACCACCCCATAGGGCGCCTACTTTTGCGCCAAGAAACCGCCATAACAACCATATCCACAACCACAACCACCACAATAGCCACAACAACCACCACAACAACAACAACAACCGTGTGACCTACACACCCAAGCCTGGAGGCAGTGGAAATGGAAATGGGAATGGACATAAACCCAACCATGCTGCCAAACCAACTCAGAACACCAAACCCCGTGGCGGATGTTTTGTTTGTGGGAAGGAGGGGCACTTCGCTCGGGAGTGCCCAAGCAAGATCACTCCACCAGCTCAGAACAATGCTACCAAGATGACACATGCACCAGCACCCAAGAAGCGGCCCATGACCAGAGGATACCTGAATCATGTTACTGCAGAGGAAGTTCAGGATGCGCCCAATATGGTGATGGGTATGTTTCCTGTCAACTCTGTACCTGCTATAGTACTGTTTGATGCCGGCGCATCGCATTCCTTTGTTACTCTCCCTTTTGTTGAGAAAAGTGGGATGGATCACACACGATTGCACACCCCCATGATAGTGCAAATCCCCGGAGCCAACACCAAAGCCAGCCATATTTGCAATGAGGTACCCCTGGATATACAAGGGAAAACTTTTCATGCCAACCTCATACTACTGGGATCCCAAGGGATAGAAGTAGTACTAGGCATGAATTGGATGACCAAGTACAAAGGTGTGATTGACTGCACCGGGAAGTCCATATCATTGACTGCCAGTGATGGGGAGAGATTTGCCTTCGCCGCAACCAAGTCAAGGTCAGAGACCCACTACCACACTGGTATAGCCACACCTGCACTTGAGGAAGTTCCGGTAGTATGTGAATACCCGGATGTGTTTCCCGATGAACTACCTAGTATGCCGCCTGATCGGGATATCGAGTTTGTGATTGAGTTGGTACCCGGTACCGGACCCATCGCACAGAAACCGTACCGGATGAACCCGAAGGAGCTTGATGAGTTGAAGAAGCAGCTGGATGACATGTTAAGGAAAGGTCTGATTCGCCCTAGTGCATCACCATGGGGATCACCTGTCATTTTTGTGGACAAGCGGGACGGGTCCTCACGCCTATGTGTGGATTACCGTAAGTTGAATGATGTCACCATCAAGAACAAATACCCGCTCCCCAAAATTGAGAACCTGTTTGACCGGCTAAATGGGGCAAGAATTTTCTCAAAGATCGATCTTCGTACTGGTTATCACCAGTTGAAGGTTTGTGAGACTGATATTCCAAAGACCGCCTTCACCACACGTTACGGGTTGTATGAGTACACCGTGATGTCGTTTGGTCTAACCAATGCCCCTGCCTACTTCATGAATCTTATGAATAAGGTTTTTATGGAATGCTTGGACAAGTTTGTCGTGGTGTTCATTGACGACATTCTTATCTATTCCAAGAGTGAGGAAGAACACGAAGAACATCTGAGAATTGTCCTCGGAACACTTCGACAGCATCAACTATATGCTAAGTTCAGCAAGTGCCAATTCTGGTTGAAGGAAGTTGGATTTCTTGGACATGTAGTATCCGGAGGTGGAATCTCTGTTAACCCTGCTCTGGTTCAGTCTGTCGCTAATCGGGCTGCCCTGACTAATCAGACTGAAGTCAGATCTTTTCTAGGATTAGCCGGATATTATCCCAATTTTGTTAAGGATTTTCCAGTATAGCCAGACCACTCACACAGTTGCTCAAGAAGGATAGCAAGTTCATTTGGACGGATAAATGTGCTGAGAGTTTTCAAGAGCTGAAGAATCGATTGGTGATAGCTCCGGTACTCATCATGTCGGATGTCTCCAAGAGTTTCGATGTGTATTGTGATGCTTCTAAGCTTGGACTTGGGAGTGTTCTCATGCAAGAAGGAAAGGTCATCTCATTCATCTCGCGCCAGTTGAGACCTCATGAGATGAATTATCCTACCCATGACTTAGAGCTTGCTGCTGTTGTGCATGCTCTCAAATCATGGCGACATTTCCTTATCGGAAAAAGGTGTGAAATCTATAAGGATCATAAGAGTTTGAAGTATATCTTCACGCAGCGTAAACTCAGTATGAGGCAACACCGTTGGATAGAGCTCATCAAGGATTATGATCTTAGTATTCACTATCACCCTGGAAAGGCGAATGTTGTTGCGGATGCTCTTAGTCGAGAGCCGGTCTCTCTGAATTCCATGATCCAGATCAGACAACCAGAGTTGTGGAAAGAACTTGACCAACTTGGTATCGAGGTGGTGAGCTATGGCATGTTGGAAGCCATGGACGTTCAACCGACTTTAGTTGATCAAATCAAGCAAGCTCAGAAGGGCCAGAAGAGCATTGAGGGAATAAAAACCCGCATGGAGAAAGAAGAAGTTGCCGGTTTTACCATTGATTCTGATGGAGTCCTATGGTATAAAGAACGCATTTGTGTTCCGGCTGAAACTGAGTTGAAGCAAACCATCATGACTGAGGCTCATGATACTTTATACTCTATTCACCCTGGAGGAACCAAAATGTATCAAGATTTGAAGGAGAAGTTTTGGTGGCACGGAATGAAGCGAGATATTGCCTCGTTTTTATAGCCAAGTGCCATATTTGTCAGCAAGTGAAGGCTGGACATCAGCGTCCCGCTGGTTTGTTACAGCCATTGCAAGTGCCTGTTTGGAAATGGGATGAAGTTGGGATGGACTTCATCACTGGACTACCACGGTCCAGTCGAGGAAATGATTCGATATGGGTGGTCGTTGACAGGCTTACCAAAGTTGCACACTTTATCCCTGTCAAGACCACATATCGTGGAGACCAGCTTGCTGATCTCTACATTTCCCGGATAGTCAGCCTACATGGAGTTCCCAGCAGGATTGTGTCAGATCGAGGATCGCAGTTCACTTCTCGATTCTGGAAAAAGTTACACGAAGCCTTGGGAACCAAGCTAGCCTTTAGCACAGCCTACCACCCACAGACTGATGGACAGACTGAGCGTGTGAACCAAATCTTGGAGAACATGCTCCGTGCCTGTGTTTTGTCCTATGGAGTTAAATGGGAGGATTGTCTGCCGTTTGCAGAATTCTCCTACAACAACAGTTATCAGTCAAGCCTACAGATGGCACCGTTTGAAGCACTTTACGGTCGCAAATGTCGTACCCCTCTGAACTGGACTGAAACAGGAGACAGTCAGATCTTTGGAGTTGATACTCTGAAGGCTGCAGAAGAGCAAGTGCATTTAATCTGTGACCGTCTTAAAGCCGCAAAATCACGCCAGAATAGTTATGCGGACACTAAGCGTCGCGATGTCTCTTTCACTATCGGATATTTCGTGTACCTTCGTGTCACGCCGCTCAAAGGGATGCAACGTTTTCACGTCAAGGGAAAGCTCGCACCCCGATATATTGGCCCGTTTAAGATCCTAGCCCGCCGTGGAGAGGTATCTTATCAACTGGAGCTACCTGAGGAGCTGTCAGCTTTTCACGATGTTTTTCATGTGTCATTTCTCCGGAAGTGTCTTCAAGTACCTGAGCAGAATCTCACTTACGAAGACATTGACTTCAAGACCATTGACCTCAATGATGATTTGACTTACCGTGATCGACCCCTGCGGGTACTTGAGGAGAATGTTCGTGCTACCAGGAGAAATGCTTTCAAGTTCCTTAAGATTAAGTGGACGAATCACTCTGAGGAGGAAGCAACCTGGGAGCGTGAAGATTTTATCAGGAAGGAGTTCCCTGGTTTCCTCAAAGACTAAACCCGCGAATCTCGGGACGAGATTCTTTTAAGGGGAGGGGGGAGATCTGTCACACCCCAGTTTTAGCACACTTGTATTACATAAGGGAATCCAATTTTTAGAGCCAACAAAAACTTTTTATGTCCCTTGTGTAATCCATCATGTTGTATTTGAGCTGTGACTATCTATGCAAGCAAGCATTTTTCTTTTTAATAACCAACCACCTGATTCTGATGTTTGGATTACTTTTGCATTATTTCTATTTTATCACTCTTGCTACCTTAACTCAAAACCCATGTGGTAATGTTGAAAACAACTTATAATGGAATATTAAACAAGTGGAAACAAAGAAACAAATTAACCAAAAAGAGAAAACAAGAGCTTTTCTAATAAAAACAAATTTTGGGAAGACAAGTCAAGTAGGAGTTTTGCACCCTAGTTATTCATATGATAAGAATTCACATTTTGTGTTTTCAATGCATGAATGTGATCTTGGTTGTATGAACTACATTTTGGATAACCTAGTTGAGAAAATGGAATCACAGAAACAATGTTTTGCTTGAAGGTTTTATGCTAAGAAATAAGGCAGAAAAGTGGAAGTTTGGAAAACAATGAAAATCACCAACTAGCACTTTTTCCATCTTGTTTTCACCAAGCATTGGTTATTCAAATTTAAGTCTTTTTGCTGTTTTCAAAAGTACTAAAGATGCTTAACAGAACTATGCTTGGAAAATGAAATTTAAAGAAGTTTAAAAGCCTGAAAACAAACCCAACATTCAGCTAACCTCTCTGTTTTCTTAACACTTAGCAAAAATTTCAGTAACTGAAACTTAACTGAATTTTCGTTTTCAGAAACAGTGAACTAGAGCGATTTTCAAATGATTACAACTTTTTGCTCGGTCAATATGTTTTTGCACGGATTGGGGCTTCTAGAAGCTGGACCCAACCACTCCCTGCTCTGCACCTCATCTCTCAAGTTGTTTGACTAAAACGAGAGAGGGAGAGGTGACTTCAGAGAGGATAGAAACGGGAGGGAGGGATGGGCGCCTGACACCCTGCTCCCTATCCCAAGCCACAGTGGCGTTCTCCCGTGTATTCCGCGACCTGGCACGGTGCAAGTGGACGACGAGCTGCCCCTGTCGCGTTGGAACCTCCCACGGGGCCGGAGAGAGCGACACGAGACGTGCCAGGGCGTGCACGGGATCGCCGCGGGCACACGGCCGCGCCCGAGCGTGTGCCACCGTCGCCAGCTCTATATAAACAACCCCCGAGTCCCTACCCCAGTGCACCACCTCCCCCTCGACTCACTGTCACTCCCCAACCCTCCCAATGTCTCCGAGCTGCCCGCGGTACCGCTAATCGCCGGGATTTCCCTGCGGCCACCACGACAGCACGGGGCAAAATACGCCCCACACACTCCACCACAGCCCCTACCACTCACCTATACACACTCCCCTACCTCCGTAGCCCCACCCTGAGCCGCGCCACCTCCCCTCGTTTGCAGAAGAGCCGAAGCACTCGTCGGAGCCGCCGCGGAGCCCGAGCACGGCGCCGTCGATTCGAGAAAACCCGCGCCGTTACTGCTGTACCTCTACACTGCATCGACCACGCGAGACTTCCCCGACCTCTTCCCTTGGCCCTGCAACCCCCCTAGGTGAGCTCCGTCCATCTCTCGCCGCCGGTCTCTGTGGACCTCGCCAGAGAAAAATTAGAACGAGGGAAGAGAGAGGAAGACTGGTCGTGCGCCGTAGATCTACGGCCACGCTTGAATGGCGAAGCGGTACACCCGTTCCCGCGCGTCGCGGAAGCGAGGCGGGCCGCCAGGCGCAGTTGGGCCGCGCCCCAGGCGTTGACCAGCCCACTGCGCTGTGTTTGTTTTCTTTTTCATAATATCCAGGAAAACGTCTGTTTGCTTTATTCAAAAATGCAAATGTTAAGCTCAACCATAAAATGTGCAAAAATGCACAGAGGTGCCTGAACGAAATCTTGAACGATATCAACAGGCAGATCTGGATTTGGATGAACACAGAACAAATGAAAAATCTTGAACTAAGGAATGTCTGTGAGAATGTTTATGGCATAACTTTTGAATGGAATGTCTAAAATGAGCAAACTAAAATTCCTATAGTAGATCTTGACTAGATCTACCAGTAGGATTTGACCTCACCCCAAGGTGAGCTACCATTTCGAAATGGTATTCATTTTGGTGAAACACCAGTAGCATGTTCTGTGATTTTTAGGTTTTATTTTATAGCACTTTTTGATGTAGATCCAATTGGATCTGTTAAATATTAGGTAGATCTATGTATTCCTAGATTTGTGTAAAATTTAGAGCTCTAGAATTAATTTGAGGACAGATCTAAGAAAATGCATATTTCTGTTAGAAATAAAGTGAATAGAGTTATTATGCAAATCATTGTTTGATTGTGCCAATCTGTTTTCTAGCATGTATAAATGATATGTTGAGTGTTCTTAGGTAGTTTTATTCACAGAGATTCCTTGTTTAAAATCCATGCATGATAAGTATTTTGTTTGGACATTAAAATGAGCATAGTAGAAATCCCTAGATCTATTTTTATTCAATATGTGTGATGGAATGTTTTGCTAGATTTTTATCCTAGTTGTAGAAGTATTTTTACTTGGATCCAGTACCATTTTGGTACTGTTACTTACATATTTTCTTCTCTGTAAGTTACTTTAAGTCTTTTAAGAAATGCATGCATAGGCTTGATTATTAATTGCTAGTAGGAATGATTTCACTAGAGTAAGTAGTAGCATTTTTTTGCCATGAATTATCTTGCTTCCACAAGATGGACCAGAGGCATAATACCTCTAAAATGACATGGAAAACCTAGTGGAACACCCACTGGTTCCATCTCATTTGGTTGAAAAACAAACTAGTTCAACTCTAGTAGTTGGGGTAATAATAGTGAATATTATAACTATTGATGCATGCTTGAGTGAATTTATTTTTGAATCTTGTGTATTATTTTTGTGTGTGTTCATTGCTTGTTGTATCTTTTGTTTGAGTCAAGTTATTTCTTAGTAAGGTTCTGATAGGATGCCTTGTTTTATTTTTACGACGATAGAAGACGACGAGGAAATAGTCGGGACGGGAGGATATTATTACCATACTTGTTGGGAGCAAGACCAAGATCCTCAGTACCTCCAAAGCAAGCCATCCTTAAAGCTTGCTGTTATATTCCCACTACAATTATGCATTATCTACTTCTGAAGTTTTCAAAAACTTGTTTGCTAAAACTATTTTATTGAGTGAATACTATTACTAATATTATATATATTTTTTATATCACTTACCATTAGTCAACTTGGTGTTACCAAGCCCTTAGCCACCATAAGGTATATAAGTACCGTCTTAAACAATAATTTTGAGTCCCTAAGTGGACAACTTTAAAAAGTGCTTTTGCAAAACAAAGGTGTTTCTATGAGGAGATTATGGTGGAAAGGCGGGACCTTGTTCACCGGAGGAAAAACGAGAAGATGTTTTTCAAATGTTTTAAAAAGGCACATAACCTAGTCTTCGCTGGACAACCAAGATGTACTGCCACTCTACCCCTATATGGGTATGGGGCCTATCTAGATGCTTGCACAGATTAGTATGTGTCCTATCCCAAGATGTTATAGAGAGGATGATACTCTGAACCGAAATGTTGCCAGGAGGGAGGAACGGGGCATGCAAAGTGTGGGATTAATTTCTCCTCCGGTTGCAACAGTTGGGTCCCCTGTTTGGCGATGTGTGACATGGTGCCAGGGGGAATAAACCTGATTGAAGGGATAGGCATGTACTAACTTGTGTCAGAGTGGACAGTTAGGATCAATTCTCTGGTGCTTGCAGATCGCTATGTCGATCCATGGGTGGTCCATGGCAGGGTTTTGGATCTAGTGGAATGTGTACCACCTCTGCGGAGTAAAACTATTCAGAATAGCCGAGCCCTCGGATATGGGCAGTTGAAAGGCCATGTAGCTAGTATTGTGCTGAGTTTTCAAAATAATGTTTTTCAAACTTGAAGTGTTGTACCTGGAGGGTACCGGTGAAGTTTGGACATGTTGTCCCAAGGAGTTTTGCAAAGAGAAAATTCTTTTATAAAACCTCTTGTAAATACGATATCTACAAGAGAAAGGAAACTATGTTATTTTCTTCTGAAGTATCTTCTTCAACAGAGATACAGATTAATATGACTGCAACTGTGGTGTCATCTTATATGAACATCATTGGTAGTGAGCCCTATTTATGGCCTACCTATCCACCATATAAGCATGATGCATTTGTAAGTGTACAGAGGATGACTTGCTGAGTACATTCAAACGTACTCATTATGGTTTCACCCCTGGTATCTACTTGCCAGACTCTGAGGAGATACCACCCGAGGAGGAATACGAGGAAGAGTACTATTCCGACGACTACGCGAACTAGGCCCGGCTCCCGGTCAGCAGCCTGTTGGTTAAAGCTTGACATGGGCTATCTACGTTTATCTTCCGCTGTTTAGTTGTTGTAAGACTTTGTCTGCCCTGCGTGGCAGTGAATAAAGACTTGGTCATGTGACCATTGTCCTGTAAGACTTCCTTTATTTGTGTAATGGATATTGTATCTGTGTACCACTTTCGTATGTTGTTCACGACTGATCTTCCTGGGATCGTGAATGTATGCATATGAGGGGTTCTGAACCTTCCGGTTTGGGGCCTCTACACTGACCTCTGTTTCTGGTGCTGCGGGTGTTCCTGCAGCTTTCTTGACTTTGACTGAGCGCTTCGTCATCCGCTCGAAATATATTCCTGGCGGTATGGGTGTATTTTTGGAACCCATGTTTGCTTGTCTATCTGCTTCTTCGTTGCTAGATCTTGCAATGTGCTTCAGCTCGCATCCTTTGAAACTTCCTTCAAGTAGGTTGTACATGTCGCGATATGCGACCATGTTTTCAGCAATTGCGTCACATTCTTTCATTGTCTGCTGCACGATGAGATTGGAGTCGCCGTAGATCATTAATCGGGTGGCTCCACAGGCGACTGCCATCTTCATCCCATGCAACAGGGCTTCATATTCTGCGTCGTTGTTCGATGCTGGAGCATCTGGTGGAAAGTCCAATCGTAGGACGTATTGCAGCTTGTCTCCCCTAGGCAATATGAGGACAATTCCAGCTCTTGCTCCTTCGTTTCTTTTGGACCCGTCAAATTACATTATCCAATTGCTCGTGTACTCAGGCGGTCCGGACGTTTGTAGTTCTGTCCACTCGCTTAGAAATTCCACGAGTACCTGGGATTTGACTGCGTTGCGTCCTGCATAGGTGATGTCCCAAGCGCCCAGCTCGATGCTCCATTTGGCTATTCTTCCGGATGCCATAGGGTTGTTCATGATTGTCCCGAGTGACGCATCATTAACCACTGTGATAGCATGGTCCTGGAAATAGTGCTTGAGCTTTCGGGCTGTAAGAACAACTCCATATGCGAGCTTCTGGTAATGAGGGTATCGTTGCTTGCATGGCGAGAGCACTTCACTGATGTAATAGATCGGTCGTTGGACTCCGTACGCTTTGCCCTCCTCAGGTCGTTCGACTATGATTGCTGTGCTGATGACCTGGTTTGTGGCGGCTAGGTACAAGTAAAGTGGCTCCCTTTCTTGCGGCGTTGCAAGGACGCGCCTGCTTTGCAACGATCGCTTCAAGTCTGCGAACGCTTGCTTAGCTTCTGGTGTCCACTCGAATTTGTCTGTCTTCTTTAACAGCTTGTAGAAGGATAACGCTTGCTCTCCCAATCGTGCGATGAACCTGCTCAGGGCGGCTAGTCGCTCTGCGAGCTGTTGGACTCCGCGTAGACTGGTTGGCTCCTTCATAGTCAAGATTGCTTGTATTTTCTCTGGGTTGGCTTCAATGCCTCTGGCGGATACCAGGTACCCGAGAAGTTTTCCTGCAGGAACGCCAAAGACGCATTCTGTCGGATTGAGCTTGATCCTGTATGCGTTGAGGGCGTCGAATGTTTCTCTAATGTCCTCGAGGAGTGTCTCCTCAACTCGAGTCTTGATGACAATGTCGTCAATGTACACTTGTATGTTCTTGCCAATGAGCTTCGCGAGGCATTTTTGCATGCAGCGCTGATATGTTGCGCCTGCGTTCTTGAGCCCGAAGGGCATGGTCGTGTAGCAGTATACACCGTGTGGTGTGATAAATGCTGTCTTTTCTTCGTCCTCCTTTTTCATCCGGATCTGATTATATCCCGAATAGGCGTCCAAGAAAGAGAGACGTTGACAGCCTGCCGTGGAGTCCACGATCTGGTCGATTCGCGGGAGGGGAAAGTTATCCTTGGGCCAGTGCTTGTTTAACGACGTGTAGTCGATGCATACCCGAAGGATGTCAGTGTTCTTTTTGGGGACCAGCACCGGGTTTGCTAACCAAGTGGATATCTTGATCTCCCTGATGAATTTTGCTGCTAGCAATCTGTTTACTTATTCTTCAAGCGCTTTCTGCTTGGTTCTGAAAATCGTCGACTAGTCTGTTTGATGGGTTTGGCATCTGGAAAGACTTCGAGTGAGTGCTCGGCAAACTCCCTGGGTATTCCTGGCATATCTGAGGGCTGCCATGCGAAAATTTCTCAGTACTCACGGAGGAGTTCGACGAGCGCGCTTTCCTATGCTTGCGAGAGGGTGGTTGAGACCATCGCTGTCTTCGCAGAATCTGTCGGGTGCACTTGATGCTTTCGAATGTCACTGTTGGCGCTGAACTCCAGCTCAGGCGCGTTTTTCTTCGTGAGTGGCATCACGGAGTGATCCGTGATTTTTGCCAGCTCTTGAAGTTCTTCTTGCATCCCGAAAGATTTTGCGATCTCATTGAATTCAATGTCGCACTTGTTGGATTTCTGAAAGTCTATGTCGATGGTGATCACACCATATTCTCCAGGTAATTTGAGCTTCAGGTATGCGTAGTGTGGTACTGCCATGAATCTGGCAAACGCTGTTTGACCAAGAATGGCGTGGTACTGTGACGGCCAGTAGACGACTTCGAAGTCGAGGAATTCTCTTCTGTAGTTGCTTTTAGTGCCCAGCACAACTTCTAAGTTAATTGTTCCGAGTGGACGAATTACCTTTCCCGGAACTATCCCGTGGAAGGATGTTTCTGATTCCGTAAGGCCGTCCAGGTTCCTGTTCATCCGACGGAGTGTATCCGCGTAAATAATATTGATGCCACTGCCACCATCCATGAATACGCGGGCCAAGTCGTAGTTGCAAATCTGTGCTTGGATGACGAGGGCGGCGTGTCCTGGTCGATAGACTCGTGGTGGGTGGTCTTTTATCGAGAATGTGATCGGCTGGTCTGCCATCTTCAAGTACTCGGCCTTTGTTGGCGGTGTCTGCACAGCCATGCATAATTTCCTTGTGTTAGTCTTTTGAGCTCTGCGAGAGGGACATACCTTCTGGATCATTGCTAGTTGTCCTGCCGGGTTCGGGTACGCGTTGGCGCCAGCGTTTTGCGCAGGTGGTGCAGGCAGTGCAGCTAGTGCCATGTTTGGATTTGCCGGTGGAGGTAGGGGTTGTGGCGGCTGGAATCCTTGGTGTCCTGCCCCTGGAAGCGGTGGGTAATTTTGAGTGTCTGCGGATCTTTTTCTTGCGAGGGCGTCCGAGATGTCAATAAACTTTCGGCAATCCTTAAGAAGGTGTGTTGCCTTAGTTTTGCCCGTGCGCTTATCTGTAAATAGATGTAGCGAGCAGTATGCATCGAGGTCCTCCTCGGGGGACTTTTCTTCAGCCTTTGGTCTCCACTCGCGATTCCCACGGCGACTAGAGTCGCGACTTCGCGTGAATTCCGCTGCAACCATCTCCTCTCTATCCTCGTGATCATAATATTTCCTCCTCTTCCTTCGGCCGTGGCGGTCGTCTTCGGGTGCAGGCGATGATGCTCTCTCATTGCGCACTGCGTCTTCTCCGTTAGCCTACTTTTTGGCTATGATCATTAGCTCCCCAATAGTTTTGGGTGCGGCTCTGCCCAATTCCTCTCAGAAAGCAGTTCTTCAGGCGCCCTTTGCGAAGGCCTCAATCGCCACTTCTTCCGAGATGGTTCCCGCGGTATTCCTGAGCGTGGTCCATCGCTGGATGTATTCGCGGGTAGACTCGCCGCTTTTCTGCTTGCATGCTCGCAGTTCTTCGATCGTGGCCGGCCTCTTGTAGGTCGACTGGAAATTTTTGCAGAAGTCGCGGTGCAAGTCGTCCCACGACGCGTAACAAGATCTTGGTCTTCTTTCCAGCCAACTGCGGGCCGCGCCAACAAGATGCAAATTGAGGTATTGCATAGCTGTGTTCTTATTCCCACGTTGGCATTTTACTGCCGTGAGGTAATCGCTTAGCCATTGAGAAGACTCGAGTGAGCCGTCGTACTTTGTCACTTCCGTGCTGAGCTTGAATCTTCTGGGTAGAGGCGCTTCGCGAATGCTGCGGGCAAAGTAGAGCGCACCGCATGTTTTCTCATCCGAGGAGCCGGATGAAGAGCGCTCGCGATATCGCGATGCCCTTGCCTTGTCCACTTTATTTTGTGCGATGTCAGATCGCGCGTCACATCCTGGCCGGTCGCGGTTGGCGTCCTTCCGCGGTTACTTGCTTCATTTTCGCGAGCGGCTGCTGTGGTGTCGCGAGCTTTTGTCTCTCGGGCTGCCTTCGCTGCTGCTTCGACTGTCGTCGCAGCGTCGGGCTTCTTTTCCTCGACCACGACGTGGTGACTTGTCTTTTCTTGGCGAAGAGCTCATATGCCTGCGGGGCGTTTCTCTTTCCTTCTCTTTCTCCTTTTCCCGTTGCTCCTTCTCCAGCTGCTCCGCGGCTTTCTTGCGGTCGTAGGAGGCGAGCTTTGCGGCTGCCAGTCCTAGTCCTTTGCGCACTTGTTTATACTGCTCTGCCCGAGGATCACTTTCCGTCGGTTGATTCATCTGCATGTAAGTTGCTGCGGCTAGAACCGCGGCAGCAGGGGTTTGCGGATAGACGTTGCCGTCGTCGTCGACCCGCATGAAAGAAGGAATGACCGACCTGCTGGTTCCGGCTAGGGACTCGACGTTCCTGGATGATGATGCGTGTCCCTTCCTTGCGGGTCGGGTACCGACCGAGGGTGCAAGGGATAGCTCGGCTCGTCATTGACTCGATTCGTCTGCCGCTCTTCTTCGTCGGGTTAGATCTACTCGAGCGTCCTTGATGGTTGCGGCTGCTCTCACTAGATGATAGTGGTAGGCAATCAAGTCTTCGTGTGGCGCTCCTGCCGCGGGTGGCTTGCTTTTACGCATGGCTTCCTTGGCTCGGTCCCAGGCCTCCTGCGTGACGCTGATTATGTTGCGCTCTGTCGCGCTAAGTTCGGTTTCCTGAGGTTGCTCTGATCCTGCCATGCAGATTTGAGCCAGTCGTGGCTCGTGTGTCCTAGGCGTAGATCGGAAAGCTCTCTGGATTTGAGAAGGTTCCTCTGTCGAGAGGGTATGGTAATCGTTCGTGTTGAAGCGGATGGATTCGCCGCTTTTCTCCAGATGGAAGCGCGAGTCGACGGCTCCTGATTCAGATTCTGATTCATCCGAGAAGTGGAGGATTCCGTCCCTGTTGGTCACAAACTTCAGGCTCCCGAACGTCAAGGTGACGCTCCTCTCCAGATCCTCGAATACCGGGCGTGATTCCGGCGAGTGAGGTGTGACCACGACAGATCCGATCCGTATAGGATTGTTCGGAGTTGTAGTCGATGGTTTCCAACGGAAGTTGGTTGTCGATTTAGCCGAAGATGCCGGTGATCCAGCGCCCGCCGCTCCCACAGACGGTGCCAATTGTCGAATCTCTGAATCTACAAATCCCTTAGGTGAACCTATCGGGTTTCGATTAGGAGAACCCATGAGCGCTGGTGGAATCGTCGGCTAGACAGGGGGCGAGATTTACCTAGGTTCGGGGCCCTCGTAGAGGTAAAACCCTTACTCCTGCCTCTGTTGATCTGTATTAACGAGTAGATTAGTTACAATGATGGTGCTCAAGTCGAGAGTATGATCTCGAGCTCAAGGCTTTGGTGGTGCGGTATTGCTTGGTCCTCTTCCGGTGTCTCTCCTGGCCTTATATAGATGGCCGGGTATCGAACCCTACCCGGAGAGGACTCGAATTCTAACCTTAGGTCGGTTACATATTTCCTAACTTAACCCGGAAGTCAGTGCGGGTGGGCTTCACGTGGTCCTTCTGGAATACTCCAAGGGCTCCTCTTCTTGGGCCTTAACCTTGGGCCTGAGATGGGGTGTCCTTACCCGCAGGGTCCAGGATCCATATCTTCGTCAACCCTCCACGTCCTGGTGAAGTTGGGCGTAGCTGCTCCTGTGCACCTTCACCCATTGGCGGACCCAGAAACTTTTCAAAGCCTGGGCAAACGTGATTAAAATGCCTAATTTTCAGATAAAATCACTCTATAAAGTAACAAACGTAAGCAAGGACGTGGTCGCGAAGCCTGGCCGGCTGCCCGGGCAGGAGGGATGGTAGATCCGCCCCTCCCTTCACCCTCCACGTCCTGGTGAAGTTGGGCCTAGCTGCTTCCAGTCTTCACCAATTCCTCCAAGAGTCGCAGACCCAGCTCTAAGGATTGTTTCATAGATTTTCAGAAGATGCACCTCACCTACACTGCTTTAAAGAAGCACCCATCTATTATTACCGGCTGATTGCAAATCATGGGACCGAGCAATCCAGAAGTCTATTGATTTCTTTTCGAACACACACCGTTGCCAAGATTATTTCCCTCGGGCAGGCAGATGCTATTTCTCAACATGCTGGGAGGAGAGGTGTCCATCTTATGTGAGACTCCTTTCATCACCGGCTCAAGGATATGGCCTCCTGGCTCCAGACAAGATGGCGACGTTCAGGCCGTGTCTCCCCTTCCAGGACTACCTGACATGGTTCTCGGCATCTCCAAGCACCAAGAGGTACTCGACCTTGGCATCTACAAGTACAAAATGGCGTCGCACAGTTCTGTACACACATTCATTATCGACTGAGAAGTTGTCGTCACCAGGCAGAACAACATCAGAAGCTTCCTTCACCTGGCAGTATGGCTTGATTTGGCTAGGCACAAATAACAGGGGGTAGAAAATAACTCTAAATTTTGGTTTTAGTTAGTTGAATTACACAATGAACAGAGTAAACTCTGCACCTTCGCATGCTGGTAGTGGCACCACTCTGTACAATCTGTTCTAAAAAGCTGAATATTAGTACCAGAGATAAACTACTTCATCATAAGTTATTTGTTACTAAGACTAATGTCCTATAAGACAGTCATGTGTGTTATTCATCAGTTAGACAGATGGAAATCTAATGTATACTTTTACTTGAATGATGTAGTTGTTTATGCTTTTTAGGCTTTAGTTCATCATATACCTCGGGGTGCATATTTCTTTGATTCAAACATCAATAACAGTGAATGATTTAGATTGTTAGGCATCATTACACTGCTATAGTTGTGAAAAACTGCAGTAACCTATAGTACTCCTTCCGTCCCGGTTTAATTGACGCAAACATTGTCTGTGTTAGTGCAAATTCATTGTACAAATGACATCAGTTAATTGGTAAAACAGGGGTTAGAAAATATCTATGGTTGGCCTATGAATTTTTTTTCTATGTAATCTCAGTTTGCAAAACGTAAAATTACTAGCACAATACCCGTGGTTCGCTACGGAAGTTCTCATAAACCAGGTTTGGCTAGGCCGAGAAAATCATTGCGCGCTTCGGTAGAGGCGTCAGTGGGTCGAGGAAAGCATGTTTGATGCCAGACGCCCTTCTCCGTACTTTCTTCCTTTTTACGCTGATTGTTATATCCGTCACATGTTGTATCTCAGTGTACTTCGTAGTGTGCAACTCTTGTTAGGTGTTTTTGGACGCCATCGTTTTCATGGGCATTTCGGTGGATGGTGGTCAAAGGCGTAACACACATCCTCCTCACTATAACCCGTAGCGATTTTCCCCATAAATTCTGTTGTAGTAAGAGTAGTTGTGGAAAATAATTTTAAATATTTTGTAGCGACAATGTCCCTACTTACTGTATCATGTGATATTTAATCAATTGTTGATTAGGGTGATAATTATTTACCTAATGAGGCCAAGGAGTAGCCCAAAACATTGTTAATCTGCAAATAGTGGGCTAAAACATTTAGCGGCTGCCTGCAAATTTAAATTAATTTCACATCCAGCTCTTAGAAGCATATTTGGTGCTCTAACCAAGATCCAAAATTAGATAGAAGTATGAGATGACAATTAAATATCCCAACTTTCCAAGTCATTACCCAGTTGTAGGATCAACGACGGAAGCTCAAGAAAATTAATTTGCAGAGGAAAATAGAGGCTATCATAGGCTAAATAAAACTTCCAAATTCAGATTGACTGAACACCAAGATTTTGAGTTAAAAGGGACAATAGACCATTACTCAATAATGTATACTGACATACTGTACATACATATCCAGAACATTATAAATCAAATTTATATCCTAAGCCGGGTCTTGGACCTTGGTACAAACAACATAAAAAACATGTTTACCGACACTTCATGGATTATAGGTATAGATGGGTAATCCTTACCATCCAAAGCTAACAGTACGAGCAACTTCATCGAGCAGCAAGATAAGGGATGCAAAACACGGTTGGGGCGGCTTCACGGGGCAACACACATACCGCCAGTGGTAGCACTGCAGTTCACATTTTTAAATTGAGGGCAACATTTGATCTTGCGGCACTCATGTAGGGTCCTTTACTTCCCTTGGTTGCAGGCCACATCGCCAGCACAGACGCATCCTTTGTTTGTCCCGATGTTCAACTCGTGTATGGGTATCCAGGGTGTGGCATGGGCGTGGCTTGTTGGCTGCCGGAGCCAGATCGGGCCCAAATTGCCCCCGTCATGATCCCCTCCTGAGCAACGATCGGCATACAGGTACGGTCTTGGACTCTTGGTGGCTGGTGTGGGAAACTGAGGTAGGAAACGGTAGTGTCCAGGCGTGCTTGTTCTTCCTCCTCGCTGACGTCCGGAAAAATCGATTTCGGCGGAGAAGATTCAATTCTCCCGTCTGAGCTGCGAGGAAGGCCACCTCCGCCGGAGAGTTTGGGGTCGGCGGACGGCCGCTCGAGGTAGATAAGGATAGCAGCGATCGGACTCCTGCTTGCGTTGCGTGGGTGCCTAATTATCTCCGGTTCTTTTGGCGATCGGGAAGGTGGAAGCGGACGTACGACCTACCACGTACCGGTCGTTAACACAAATTATATAGTAGAGATAATGTATGCTTTCCAAAACATATTAATTGCTTTATCTTTTAGCGAAATTAATTACTTCAGTTTTTCACTCCCCGTAGCAACGCACGGGTATTTTGCTAGTCCCACTAATGTTTGTCAATAGAAAAAACATTTTTCCTTCCTTCCCGTAGAATGAACTAAATTAAAGGAGCTAATTAAACGGACTATGCGGTGCCATTTATGGCCCCACTTACATCCCTAGCACCAACAAACCTAAGCGCTGATTGTATTGCTTTCACGATGTATGTACTACTTGCACAGGTACACGTACAAGGGCTAATACGAATCTGTGATGCATCAACTCTAGTCTTACTTGGAATACACGGAACTCTACTCTAGCGCACGCAAACGACGACGTGCCGGAGTCCATCAGGATTATTATTTCCAACACCGGCGGGTAATTCCATCGTTTCACGATCGAGCCCACAAAGTCTGATTCCATCTCAAATCGGAACATCCTACCCCGGTCTGCAAAAGCTACAAAGTTAGAGATCCTCACGGACGTCACGCTCTCAATTTGCTGTTTGCTGAAGGCGACCAACATGGCTGAAGGCGCCGCCGCCGTTCCTTCGCTGCCCAGAGATGCCGTCTCCGAAATCCTTTCCCGGGCGCATGTCAAGTCCCTGTGCCGCTTCCGATGCGTGTCCAAAGAGTGGGACGCCCTCATCTCTGACTCGGCCTTCGTCGCCCAGCATAAGTCCCGCGCCGTGCCGGAGCTGCTGCTCGTCACCAGCTACAGCGGGGAAAATCCCTATACGGACAGTAGCATGCTGGTCATGGATTTTGAAGGCACCGTCGTGAGGGAGATCAAAGGCCTAGGTACACAGCCTACCTTCTTCTCCAGTCTCGACAACCTCATCAGCGTTATGTGCGATGGAGAAATCATGCGCGTGGTCGAAGTGGCCACCGGAACGGTGCTCGTGACCTCCCACAAACCGTCCTCCAAGAAACCGAACGGGAACCTCAGGGATTATGTCATCAGGCTAGGACGTGCTGCCGTAACCCGCTTGTGCAAGGTGGTCCGGATCGTCGATTTCCGCCGCGCGTACGGCGTGCAGCCTCCACAGATCTGTGAGGTTCTCACCATAGTAGGAAGATACGGCGCTTACTGGAGGAGGGTGCAACCACCTCCGGCCCCTGTCCGTATGCTCAAGTCCGGTGACGATTCAGAGGGGGCAACGGTCGATGGTGTTGTGTATTTCCTATGCAGTGGCAGATCGTATGAATGGGACTGTGTGCTAGGCTTTAACCTTGAGAGCGAGGAGTGGGAAAAGATAATCGGCGGGCCAATTGAGATGAGCTCGTGGACCACGCACAAGCACACCCGCATAGCTGAGCTCAATGGATCATTGTGCATGATTCAAACGGGGATGCGTAAGACCGGTGATCAGTCTGCCGATACACGATGCAATATATGGCTCCTTACAGATCACCATAATAGCACATGGGTCAAGACGTACTCAATCCCGACCAACTACTGGTGCCACGAACACATCGACCCTTTGAGGGTGATGCCTCATGGTGGAAAGCTGCTATTCTACGATTTCGCTTTAAACTTGTCAAAGCCACGTGTGCTCCGTGTTTACGATCCCTCTGACGAGACACGCACGATTACAATGAAGATGCCAAATAATACCTTTGGCAAAATCGGCATTTGCGGCTTGCACTTGGAGCCCTTTGTGGCGCCGCTGCCAAAATTGGATTTCCAACGTCGCTAAATCAATCTTCACTGTACGGTTTGCTATGCATATTATGGATAAGTCATGTTGTTCCAGGATTATCCCTAGCTTCTGTAGTCATCACATGGTTCATCAAGTTGTCGAGCATTAGACGGGATATATATCGCCTATATTGCGCCGGAGGTGGCGGCGCCGATAGAGCGAGCGATGAAAAATATGGATCGGTATGTTTTGGGAGACGGCGACTCTAGGAGAGTTGAGCACGATTCTAGTGAGGGTTGTGGTCAAGGAAGTCGAGGTTTTCTCCATGGCATGTCTCTTGTTAATAGTAATAGTAGACAAAATTCACCGCGAGCTAGCTATCACAAATATTATTACAATAGTTGTGCCTTATTAATTATTATTGCATGTGGTACATTATTATACTCCCTCCGTCTTATATTAATTGTCTCAAAGTTGGACAAAAGTAGATGTATCTAACACTAAAATATGTCTACATAGATTCCACTTTTGTCCAACCTCGAGACATTTAATATGAGACGCGGGGAGTACGAGTTAATTGTTATTTTACATTAATGTATACTCTCTTTTATTTCATGGCTGAAGGCGCCGCCGCTGTTCCCTCGCTGCCAAGGGATGCCGTCTCTGAAATCCTTTCCAAGGCACCGGTCAAATCCCTGTGCCGCTTCCAATCCGTGTCCAAGAAGTGGCACACCCTCATCTCCGACCGCGCGTTCGTCGCCCAGCATAAGTCCGCGCCATGTCGGAACCGCTGCTCGTCACCAGCGCGAACTACCATGGGATAAATTCCTACACAGACCTTAGCATACTGGTCATGGATACTCAAGGCACCGTCGTGAGGAAGATCAGTGACCTGGGTGCAGACCCTACATTCGCCTCTAGTTTCGACCACCTCATTTGCGTCAAATGCTATGGACAAGTCACCTGTGTGATCAATGCGGCCACTGGGACGTGCTCGTGGCCTCTCCAAAACCGTCCTCCAAGAAACCGAACGGAAACATGAGGGATCATGTCATCAGGTTGGGCCGTACGTGGCACTGTATCCGGCTCATACAAGGCGGTCCGCATCGTCGATTTTCGCCGCGCGTACGGCTTTCAGCCTCCACAGATGTGTGAGGTTCTCACCATAGGAAGATACAGCGCTGACTGGAGGAGAGTGCAACCACCTCCAGCCCTATCTGTATGCTCAATTACAGTGCCGATTGGGCCGGCGCAACGGCCGATGGTGTTGTGCACTTTCTCCAAGCTGCAGCTTGCTACCAAGGGATAGTGTGCTCTGCTTTGACGTTGAGAGTGAGACGTGGAGAAAGACGTTAGAAGGGCCGCTTAAAGATGACATCGAGTCGTGGAGCATGAATCGGCCGCTCCGCATAGGTGAGCTCAACAAATCCTTGTGCATGATTCATATAGGGGTGCACAAGACCAATCAGCCACCTACTGGCATAGGATGCAATATATGGATCCTCGCTGATCGCAAAAACAACACATGGGTGAAGGCCTACTCAATCCCTGGGAAGTATTGCCGCTACGATGATATCCATCCTTTGAGGGTGATGCCTGATAGTGCAAAGCTGATCTTCTACTATTACTCTTTTGGCTCATTAGAGCCACGCGAGACGCATGTCTACGATTCTCGTGATGGGACATGCACGATTGCGATGAAGATGCCAAATAATACCCGTGGAAGAATCGGCATATGTATTCTGCACTTGGAGCCCTTTGTGACACCACCGCCAAAATATGATGCCGTATGTCGCTAAACCAATCTTCATTTTACGGGTTGCTATGTAGTTCCCTTACCGGATGTCTCATTATGGAGAAGTCATGTTGCTCCAAGCTCATCCATAGCTTCATTCATGCAATTTTGTGGAAACAATCAAAGGGTACCAGGAGATTCCTACCTGAATATGTTATTTTGTAATAAGCCCCGATTATGAGGAAAGATGGTCTCGTCATAGGTTGTCATCTTGTGATGAAATATATTTACATATTATAGGAGCAAAAAAAAATGGTCAGGCCAACATATTTGGGCGCCTAAAGACAAAGAGGGGCGCGGGAACTCCCAAAATTTCAACCGCGCGCCGTCGCCTCGGCACGTAACCGGTACACCATGTTGTAATGCATATCCAGAAAACGGGGAGCCATACATGACACACGAGGTTAATTCCGTGTGTGGGATATGGGCGGCCACACGACCCAAATAGCGTGTATCCAATCGTGGTGAGTAGGCTACGTAGTGCATGAACTAACAGCGCGCTCCAAACGAGATGCGCCCTAAAGGACACGCCGTCTCCGACACGGGGAACCATATAAGGTCCTCGAGGACGCGCGTCGAGGAGGCGGCATGCCGAATGGTTCCCACCCTACCATGTAGTGCATTATAATAACGTCAGGCTGGCACATGAAATCATAGGCCATGCATCAAACGAGTAGCCGCGACAGCGTGTTAGGTCCTAAGCTATATTCTTCACCCCCTGTATGAACCCTTGAAAATCTGGGTGGGGAAAAATCTGCCGGCTTTATGGTCGATTCGAACTCGTGGGTTGATTTTGGGGTCCGGATGGCCTCCGTTGGGCCAAAATATATTCCGGATGAATCCGAAGTTCCGACATCTACTTAGTGGTAAAAGTTTTGACCGGGTGTGCTGAAAGGTCTCAGTCCGAAAAAAACACAACGGCGTCGAGACGACACCTGATTTGCCTCGATGGGAAGTTCGGCACTCGTATGCGGTTTCTACGGCTCCCCCAAACGGCATCGGCACATGAAATCTCGCGACCAAAAGTTTGGAAGGGAACACGCAGCGAGTACGCCGTCGCGAAATTTTTGGCGAGAAAGGGCCGGAAGCGCGGTTTGGTGCCAAAAGACGAAGAGGGGGGTGGGAACTCCCAAAATTTCGACCGCGCCTCGTTTCTTTGTTTTCCAATAATCGCATCACATCCTTGAACATAACTATCAATTACCAAACATGATCTCGCTCAAGTCCTCGGTCAATCACCGACTAAGCTCCCCGGCATACTACATCACAAGTCCGCCTACGCCAACGAGACAATGATCACATCACACAAAAAATGTCAACTGAGCCACCTCAACGGGATTCTGTGACGGACAGAGAACCTAGGGTTACTGTGGGCATAGGATATATATATATATATATATATATATATATATAGGATGCTTCCTTATTTCCATGAATCCGACAGAAACTAGAGGGTTTAGTAAGATGTGTCGCCCCACCCTTCTCTGGCCAACGGCGTCATAGGGACGCCCCGCCCCCACCCCCCGCCCACACCCACACACAAACACACCAATGGCATGACATCCGAGACACGATATCACCTATATTGCGTCGAACATGGTGTCGCCGACAAAGTCGGGGATGCAAAATATGGGTTGGTATGTTTGGGGAGGTGCGAGCATAATTCTATCGAGGGTTGTGGTCAGGGACATCGAGGTTTTATCCAAGTCATATCTCTTGTATAATAGTAGATGAAATACACCGCGAGCTAGCCATCCCAAATATTATTACAATAATTCTGCCTTAATAATTATTTTTACGTGTGGTACGAGTTTATTTGTTATTTTACGTTCACTAAATGTATACTCTCTATTATTTCATGTGTTTAGATTGCCTTTAAAATGTTAAGTGTGATATTATAATCCATGGTATTTGCACTCTCAGATATCTGCATTTGAAATATGACTATGAGGATGGGCAAGATGAAATAACAAGATTCCATGCATGAGCCAGATGTTGTTAGTTCATGGGATAAAATATCCCTACTACAACAAGCCCTCTAGTTGGCACAAGGATCGATCAATGCATGCAATTTTCCATCTTGTCATAACATACATATAAGCATGGTATAAAATAGGTATCATACTTTGTGTTTTTTGTGGGGTGTCAGGTCATGAAATATAAGGGCGGGGTTATTTACATATTGGATTGTTACTACGACGCCTTCATGAAGGTTAGGAGCAGATCTAGAGGGTTCCATGGGTGCCATGGTGCCTATTTCTGCTTTGACCATTACAAAGCCATGATGCTTGTCGTGTATGGAATTGTTTCTTTTGTATCATTATAAAAAATCACACAAAATGAACTCGTGGATTGAGAATATATCTGCATTCGTGAAAAAAAAACTATCATCTTATGTGCCATTTCATTGTATTATTTAGGGTCCATATTTTCCTATCTTTGCCCAATTTTTGGCCTATATATAACAAAAAAAATTGGGCCTTGGGTCCGATTTTTACGATCTTATCAAATGGATTTCGGGACTCGGTTTGATTTCTTGGAGCAAGTAATATTGATAACATTTATATGGGAGCTTGATCGTGGACGTTCGAGGCATTAGAAATTTCTTATGTAGCCAGGTTTCCATATTTTGACTTTCTTAAGTTTGACAGTTTTTCCATAAGTGGTTGCATCCGAGGGCGTCCACTAAAAAATCTTGCCCCGAGCCGTTCCGGCTCTAGAACCGAGCCCATGATCAGAAAAAAAAGTGATAAAATTCACCGTAATTTTTGGCGCATTTTAGGGACCTTATTTATGCCCCATATTAGACCAAAATATTTTTATGTTTATGTTTTCCCGCCTGATTTTGCTTTAGAGTTTTATTAAGGTAGCCCCCCCCCCCCCCATATGCATCTTGATTTAGGTAACAAGAGAGTTGTCGGAAATTACAATTTTTGCATTTTCTTGCCCATTCTCGTGGATATAGCATACTTCTTTCATTTATGCGATTCCACGACCGTTTTTTTAAACCATTTTTTTTTCTATTTTCATGTGCTATAGCATAATGCTTTTGCGGGCGCTGACCCAATTGTCGTGACATGTAACCATAGTAACACAGTTATAGAGACTTTGTTTTGGCGATCTTCCTCCCGTTTTCGGGGGCTATAACACATTACTTATGTTTCAAGGGTTTCCCGGACAAATTTTCGGGCATTTTCCTCCCCAACTATTAGAGGCTATAGCACACTGTTTTTCTTTCAGCCTTTTCCACTTTTTTGGTGACTATACCAAACATTTTACAAAAATAATAAAGTGATGCAATGAAAATAACACATATATTATATGTACTTGTTATCTCCGAGCATAAAATAAGGAACATATCCCCACTCTGGCCCTGGATACTCATGGGTGACATCGATGTCTAGGGCCTGCGATATAGCTTTGACATGGTGACGGCGCAAGAGAATGCATCGTCATAACTTTCCACAACCACAATGTTTTTAAATCTCTTATTTGAATGCTCCATTATAATTGTTATTGTGGTCACGAGGGTATATCCTTTTTAGAGCTTGCGACTATTAAAAGTCGATGCCATGATAAAAATCCATGTGCATCTACAGTTATTGCGTTGAATCCCTTTCGTCCATCGCAAAAAAGTGTAGGCCAACTCTAGTTGTTTTTGAAGTGCAAATCAGTCATAGTTAGCACCTAAACGAAGCGTTTTGCCTTGGGACCTTGAGTGCTTAGCCGTACATTCCATGTGTCCCCTATTCCATGGCTCCTATAGTATAAATATGCCACCCTACATGAGAAGTGGTCATTTTATGTGATATTCCTATTTTTATACTAGGTACTATGAACGAACAAGATGAACTCAAAAGGAGGACAATTTGAGAAAAAAATCGTATTTCAGTTGCTAGAGGTGGGAGTTTTGCACACTAAGTCTATAAGTTTCATGCAATATAGTACTATTTTTGAATGAGGCGAAATTTAAAAGTTTCTAAGGGGTTTTACTAATCTACCTAAACTTATACACCCATATTATTATTACATGCCAAAAAATTTCTATGGATTATGACAGTTTTGGCGTGATTTCTGTGGTCCCCTTTTCTAAGGCCACAAAAATGTAAATAAGCTACCTCTGCATATAATATGGTCAATTTATGTGAGTTTCATCTTTCTAAACTATAAACTAGGTCCTAAAGAATACAAACTAAAAATAGGTCTGATACTCTCTACCCCAACCTTATAAACCCATATCTTGACTCCATGCAAAAAAAAACATGTGTTTTTTCGACAATTATTGGTGCTATTTCACGCGTTCCCTTGTTCTATGCCTCCTTGAATGGAAATATGCTAACTTCTCATCCAAATGGGTGAATGTGTGAATTTTTCACCTTTTAAGTATAAAATAGTACCTAGAAATAAATAACTCACAAATAGTAAAAGTTATTACAAAGCTTGGTTCAATTGTTGCGAAGTAGAAGTTTCACGCCTTAAGTCTAGTAACTCCTTGCGACATAGTATATTTTGGTCAAAGAGGTGCCATTTTAAGTTTTTTATTGAATTTTTATATTTGCCATCAACCTTATATACACATATTAGGACTTCATAAAAAAAAAACTAGGTTTCCACCTATTTTTTTAGCTTGATTTCATGTGTTCTGTATTCAGTAGCTCTCGAATAGAGATACACAACCTCTACATATAAATTGGTAATTTTATTTGAGTTTAAAATTCGGTGATTACAAACCAGATCCTAGGAACAAAATCAACTAAAAAATGACCAAGTTCTAACAAAACTTGGTTTGGTAACTCGTAAGTAGAAATTTTCCACTATAAGTTCAGTAACTCCTTATGACATAGTCCAGTTTTGTGAAGGAGATGCCACTTCTAATTTGTTTATTGAATTTTAATATTTACCATCATTCTTGTATACATATATTAGGACTCAACGACACATGTATTCCTTGTTCACCAACGTGATTTCATGTGTTTTCTATTCAACGACTCCGTGTAACAGATATACGATCAATCTATATATAATGTAGTCATTTTATGTGACTTTGTTATTTTCTAATGTTAAAATAGGTTAGAGGACATTATCAACAATCTATACATCTCCTACTTATGCATGAAACAATAGATAATAACTCTCTCGTGTTATAACATTACAACCCATGTAACTCGTGTCAAATTATTATGATAGGTAAGGCATAAGATAACGACCTTACTAATGTGTGACAACAATAAGAAACGTGATATTATAAGTAATAATGATCTCATATGATAAGATGACTATCCTAATAAAGCACGGCAACAATGTGACACATGAAATAATAGTTAATAACTATCTCATAACATAACAAATCTAAATATGCGAAAAAACAATATGACACATGAAATGATTAGTACTCCCTCCATCACTGTTTACTCGCCTTTCAGCTTTCATGCATTTCCACCAGAGGAGGGAATTTAGGCGTTTGGTTAATGACCGAATTAATTAGAACGTGATAACTGCAGTTAGGCCCACCTTTTCCTCTCCTTCCGTTAATGACCGAATTAATTAGAACGTGTGAACATAATTCTGCATGCGGGTTCTAGGTCCTCTCGCTTGCTCCACCAATGCATGTAGAAAAGACGGATCGGTTACTGGTCAAACGAAGTAACTCGCGTTGCCCATGTTTTAACTGTCCTAGCTAATCGTCCGACGTTGCCAAAGATTTCTCAGCCAATCGTTTATCGCCTAGGTCCCAGAGAACTGCGAAACGCGCCGAGTAAACTGTGATGGAGAGAGTACTAAATATCTTATAACATTAAAGAAATACACTAATAACACATGATAACAATATGACTCATGAAATTATAAGACTTTTAAGACCCCCTACTAACTACTTTCGAGATGTGTCAGGCCCGAGATTCGTCATGGGATCCCGCAATATTAAATCAAATGTTTTTTACAAACAATTTTTATACCAATTATGGTATAAGCATGATGTTTTTATTATCGATCGCAATTTTATGCTACCAGAGAAATATCACCTGTCATTTCAACTAGGTAAAATTGTATAGCCAAATCATGGTAGTGTACATAGTTAGTGAGTCTATAACCAAATCATTGTAAGTTCATGCACTAGCCTGAGTTCGGTGATTCTACATGCCATATATGGATATATGCCCTTTGCGATCCTTTGCTTCCTTCGTAGCATCAAGGTGTTGTTGGGGCTGAGCTCCAAAGTTGTGGGGCAGAGTTGGGAGAAAGCGTGGAATCTGCCGGTACTGGCTCGCATGCGTCGGTGCACGGCACCGGCGCTCCATGGCCATCTTTCGCAACGACGGAGCTCCTGTCCATGACGCTCATGACGCCTCCTCCGCGAACCGATGCGGCATGTGTGGCTTTGAGCTTCACCTCCCTATCTTGGCGGTTGGTACCTTTACCCGGCACTACACGTCGGCCTTCCACTTGCGTTTATCAAACCTAGTGGCATTTTCATCGACAACCTTGGTTTTCTCTGTTTCGGTAGGACGATGGGCCTAGGGGCAATGCATTTCTTTAGCGGCATGGTGGGCCGATCCGGGCAGATGAAATGGCGGGAGATGGATGGAGAAGGGGTTTGTTGGGAAGGAAAAGGGATGTGACGCAAAAAAAAAAGCGGTGGGAAATTTGGCATGTGCCGCCGATATAGCATGCCCATGGGCCTTTTTGCTTCCATTGGCGCCCCTCCCTTCCCCGCCGCCGCGCTGGGTTCGGTGTGGGTTCGCTAGATGAATTTTTTGGCCCAAACTAGCGGAAAATGAGGATGTGGGGGCCGTCTAGGAGAAATATGTTCCGCCGCAGCAAAAATTGCCCCTATGGGGTGAGTGCAGGTGCTCTTAGCTCTTGATTTTATCTTCCAACGACGAGGCATCACATCCTCATCTCGTAAATGAGCGGCTGAACAACGGGGCCGTCCATCTTTGTTTTATTCTCTCATCCGTCTTTCGTCGATGGACACAACTGCCCCATCTCGAGACGATATTATAGCTTTGGAGATCAAGACATAAGAAAGGCATGGCCGAACCGGCCAACTAATTTGACACCTAATCTTACATCGACGTTGTCCTTACATTTATGGAATGAAGAACAAGAACGGTTCCTAAGGACACCCCATCCGTGACACCACCAAGGATCAATAATGGGCTTTCGTCCAGAGTTCCATCTTGACCCATAGGGGATCTTGGGCCATAGGATCCCAAGTTAGGCAATGTTACTCTGTTGTTGTGATAACCTCGATTTTGGATATTAATTATTTTGTGTAGAAAAATATGGTCTAATTATTTTGTTTGTGGTAATGTCCTTGCTTAAATTGGACCTAATATCAACGACGACTAGAGTTTTTTTTATCAAAGTGGCAATCTAAGAGCATCTCCACCGGCACCCATCAAAAACGTGTCCGGCACCCCCAATTGTCCCCTTTGAGGGGTGACCGGATCTGTGTCTGCCGATTTGGTGGGTGTGCTCCACAGCGGCGCCCCCAACCGGCGACCAGCTTACGGACGACATATACGCAAACCTTGTGCACGCCAACAACGGCATTCAAATTTGCAGTTTTATTCAAATTTAGAAACATTTTACAAACTTTGAACGAAATAGCAAATGGCGCCGCCCCTGCCGCCCTAACCCTAAACCCTATTCTACTCGTCGTCGCTCCAGTCGAAAGAGTCGTCGTCGCTGTCATCGATCACGACGACTTTGCCGCTGGAGGAGGGGCATGCGCCAACGTGGCTGGAGGAGGGGCCTGCACCGGCGTGGCTGGAGGAGGGGCGGTTCGAGAGCTCGAGGTGGGCGTGGTCATGCTGCTGCTACCGCGCCTCCCGGATGCCTCCACCGCGATGGACTGCATCGTCGTCGGCCATCCCGGCGCCTCCTCCTCCAGCGTGGCCACCGATCGGGCCATGGCAGCGCCAAGGCCAGGGCAGTCGCTATCCATCGGGTCATGGAGCGGCGATGGAGCCTGTACAGGTCATCGTCGATGGGCTCCTCCTTCACGTGCGGCTCCTCCTTGACGGTGGCGCACGGATGCGGCTTCTGCTCCTGGCGCCGTTGGTGTAGAAACAGGCGGCCTCGAGGTGGGGAGTGCCGGCGGCGGGGAGGATGCCGCGGCGTGGCTCGTCGCGGATGACGATGCCAGGGGCTCCCCGACGGCTCGGTGGCGCGTTGGGGCACGGTGGCAGAAGCGAAAACAACCGGAGCGGGAGGACATTTCCCGTCGCGGCGTGCCGCCTCGCTGCTTCAATCGCGCTGGCCGCGGTGTGGCAAGTCCAATCCCACCAGCGGCGGCGCCCAATGGCGTTCCACCGCGAGAGGAGCACGTCGGGGCTGTCGACGACGTTGATGACGGCCTCCCGCTCCTGCTCGAAGTGGTCGAGCCACCTCCCCCAGTTGTGCTGCCGTCGTCGTTCTCGGGGAGGCGACGCTCTGCGGGCGTCATCCAGTTGCGCCGGCGAGCGATGTAACAGCGGACCCCTTCTGTCGTTCGGGGGATCGGTGGCACGACTAGGCCTCCGTCGGAGACGCGCCATTTTTTCGGGATGCGGCAGTCCGGAGGGGCGAGGAGCCCATACCGGTACAGCTCCCACGCGTCGTCCGTGTTGTTGGTGCGCCCGCTGGTCAGCTTGGATGACTCTCCCTCCCAGTTGTTGTTGGCCATGGCGGCGGCGGCGAGGACGGGGAGGCGAGGCGAGGTTGGGGAGACGAGGATGTGCACGGCGAGGTAAAAGGCGTCGCCTTTTATCTTGGCAGAAGGGCGGCGACGCCGTAAATGCATTGCGTGGGAAAGGCGCAACGCCGGCCTCGGAAGCATTGCGTCGTGGATGAACTTTGCTTAAAGGTAGGTCGAGCATATATGAAACAATAGATAGTATACCTGTTTGACCGTACAACATCAACTAAATTTTATATTATATCAACTAAAAATTATAATAATATATGACACATATACTATTTGATAAGGTGCATTTATTTTAATAATCCAAGTATTTGGAGTATCAGTTATCAGTTCGTTGTGTAGGTACTCCCATGCATGCGGTCATATCCGACTACAATTGTGTATAACGATATTTTTCTAGATAAAACCTCCCCCTAGTCACTTTCCTCGCTAAAATCATAATCATGTCCCATAGACTCACCTATGCCGCCACCATTGTCTTTTAGACTAGCCCAAACGACAATGTTCCTGCAACCCACACTAATATTTCCCGCTCGACCCTCCGCCCGAGTAACCACCACATCGACACACCACCCCTACTCATCTAACTATATTGAATCATCTCTAGCGTCAACATGACCCACCCTTATTTTTCAGCTTCGGTGGGTCCATCTTAGTCTAAGAATGCCACTTTCATTGACGCCATTGTCGGACGTCTCATCGCCCGACTTTAGGTGAGATCATGTCTCTAATGTTGTGTGGTGCGGGTGGACTACGTCCATGTTGATGCTGTTGTTTCTTAGATATGGGTTGGACAACACATATGGCAGGGCCTTCTTTTTGTTTGTTAAATTCATCGCGAACACGAAAACAATGTGCTAAACACCCCCCCCCCCCCCTCGTGCACGCCCAAATGGGAATGAAAATGCTAAAATGATGTCCCTTAGTTCCGTGCTCTTGCGGTCATGGTCGCGACAATGATCTCGGGACGCTCTAAACGTTGTTCTATAAGCGCCCAAAAACGGGCGGGAAAAGCCAAAACGAAAATAGTGTGCTCTAGCCCTGAAAAATGGGCGGGAAAAGCCAAACCGAAAATAGTGTGCTTTAGACATGAAAAATGGGCTCGAAGATGCCAAGTATTGATTTATCACGAAACCTCTCTATAACGGTGTATTGGGGTTTACCTAAATCTAGACGGTGGTGGTAATAATTTTAGACGCCTAGTTATTGTAGCACTCCATAACAACAACATGAAGACATGTGAAATAATAGGCCTAGCTATCATTCTATGCATAAAATATTAACTGCTACAACATGAAACTATAGGTAACAACTATCTCGGGGAATTTTAGTAAGGGACCAATAAATGCAGCGATGAGACGACACATGAAATGATGGGTCTTAAGCTATTATTTCATTCATAAAAAATAATGCACGAGAAGCAAAAAACATGCCATGGTAGGTAATGCATAATATAATAAAAATAATAATAACTTGTGCCAATAAAATGGTGTGTGAAGATATAGGATGCGAATGCAAGTCTCTTAGCGTGATAATAACTTATTGTGATAATAACACCTATAATAACTTTTAGTAATAAAGAGAGTATTTGGGATAGGTAGTTGGGGGTCGGCCATGCAGTTGATTAGTCCCGCGAGCTTAAATGTTGACTACTATTGTACATGCAACATGACACGGCTTTGGTCAGTGCGCCCGCCAAAATCACGCTTTGCCTATCTTATAGCCATCAACCGACGCATCCACAACTTCTTTCTGAACTGACCCATTCAACAATCTTGCTGCCACCGACACTACTATCCCCGCCATACGCAACCGCCACCACCGTCGTCCATGATGCACCCTGGTCCTATGAAGACGGTGGCATCTATATATGTTACCGGCGTTCCCCCACCTCACCCCTACCCTTTATTTCATCCTCGCCTCTTTCATTGATTGATGAACACAACTTCCCCTTATCTTGTTGCTCAACTTCACTAGAGATAATGTCACATCGAGGGGCGTACTCGGATGATTGAGCGGGTGTCCATCATAGGTTGGCGGCAGGTACAACTGGTGCGCGAGCTTCTCTTTTTTTTTTTTCCACGCTACGAAAACATCATAGTGGTGTGCTATCTCTCTCTCCTTAGTAGACCTCTCCAGGATCTCTGTATCGGGTAGCAAGAAGCTTGTTTTCTTGTCTTGTCATGCGGGGGGGGGGGGGGCACTCACTCAGGGCCTAGTTGTTGAGATAGGATATCGGATCCGGTATTTTTTTTTCTTTTGTATCGGCGATGGAGGACGCGGCTGCAGCTAATCGACGACTGTGGATGGGGATGTGAGCGCCGACGATCGTAGACAAAATGACAAATAGTGTTTTTCTCTACGCGCGGGGACGTGGTCTAGCTAAGAATGAAGCGTACTAGTTTAGTGATGAGTGGTTCCGAGTAAACGTGGCTTGGACCAAGTGTAGCACATCTAAAAGAAAAAAAAAAGGAAGGATATAGTGCGATTGTTATTACTAGAAGAGTAGGCGGTTTTAGGATGGTATAAATTAATTACTCCGACCTTGTTTACTACTCCTACATCCAACAACCTGGCTGTACGTGTATTCAATTGATTTTGGAAATGAAGCACTCCCTCGATTTCCTCCCTCAGTTAATGGCATGCAAACTAGAGAGAATTAATCGATTCCAACAAGAATGAGGGAGAGAAACTAGGAGGCAGGCGAAATTTTGGGAGCCAACGAGATGGCAAGACTCGACCTCGCACGGATCCGTGATCTGAGCCGTCCAACGCCCCAAAGCTCACATCTTTCCTCCACTTGGACTTGGACGAGAAAACGCACCACACGGTTGGACTTGGACCAGACCGCACCCACCTCCCTCTCGTAATCCCCTCCCATTCTCTCCCCCTCTCCCTGATGAATCAGATCGCCGCCGCCGTAGATCCGCTCGATCTTCTGGGCAGCACGCTGCCGTCGACCTGGTGAGCTGTGCTCCCTCAGCCCGATCCCTTCTCTCTCCGTCCTCATCTGTAACCCACCCTCTCGTCTCCCCCCCCCCCCCACCCACCACCAGATCCTGGTCGAGCAGCAGCAGCGGTTGGAATGGAGGAGTACCTCACCCACGGCATCCGCCTCAGCACTGTAAGATCCCCATCTCACCTCCTCCCCGGCAGGGGCGGCGCGCCGGCTCCCCTGCGGGCTCTCCGGCTCCACAACAAGATTTCCTCTCACTCGTCATCAAGAAAACCCAGACTTGCAGGAAGATTGGTTCATTAGATGCTATGTAAATGGGATGAGGGAATCAATCAAGGCTCAACTCAGACCCTTAAGGCCACCTACACTCACTTCAGCTTATTGGCAAGCCCGTGAAATGGAACAATGTGTTACAGTGAAGAAACCATTTGTTCCACAATTCCAGAAATTCAGCAGCAGCAACACATACAAACCAGCAACAACTTATACACCAGTGGTAAATACTGTGCCTGATATTTCCAAACAAAGAGAAAAGGGTTCGTGCTGGAGATGTGGTGAACCAAATTGGCGCCCGGGCCATAGGTGCAGACCTGTACCAGTTTTGAACTTTATAGCACAAGTTCTTGATCAAGAACAACAAATGGCACAAACACACGAAGTGGAACCTCAGGAAAACCAAGTGGAAACAAACAATGAAGAAACTCCTCAACAATCAGATTGCATGCAAATTTCCTTACAGGCTCTGGGAGAAAAACCAACAAACAATACACCTACAGTGTTGGTGACTATCAATGGAAAACAAGCTATTGCATTGATAGATTCTGGCAGCAGCAATTCTTTCATGGATTTAGCATTTGCTTTGAAATGTCAATGTGTGTTGCAACAAGCTGAAGCAAGGGATGTGAAAGTAGCTGGAGGGGGAATTCTCATATCAGACTCAATGGTGCCTGATTGTCAATTTCAAATAAACAAGGACAAATTCACTGAGACATTCAGAGTTTTGCATTTGCCTGATCATGAAGTCATCTTGGGTTGTGATTGGTTAAATACACACAGTCCTTTTACTGTGGATTTCAAAGCCTCTACTCTGACAGTCATGAAAGATGGCAGGACTAGTACCATGTTTCCTATTGGCACAGCAACAACAAAATTGACAGAAATCCCAGCTGAACAAATGCACAAACTGCTCACAGAAGGGGCTGTAGGATATGTTTTACAGCTCAATATTATGAGTGAGTCCACCAAAGAAACAGAAGAAATAATACCAGCACTCCAACAAATATTGGATGAATTCCAGGAGGTTTTTGATGAACCCAAAGCTCTCCCTCCCCACAGACAGTGTGATCACTCAATACCTCTGCTACCTGGTACTGCCCACCAATGACAAGGCCATACAGAGTACCACACAAACAGAAAGATGAAATGGAGGCACAAATTGCCGAACTCTTGAAAAATAAAACAATAAGGCCCAGTCAGAGTCCTTATGCATCTCCTGCAATTTTAGTACGCAAAAAGGATGGATCCTGGAGACTTTGTGTCGATTACAGGAAGCTCAATGCTTTGACCATTAAAAACAAATTTCCAATTCCAGTAATTGAAGACTTACTGGATGAACTACATGGGGCACAAATTTTCAGCAAATTGGATCTGAGGTCAGGCTACCATCAGATAAGGATGAACCCTGAGGATATCATGAAAACTGCTTTTCGAACCTACAGTGGTCACTATGAGTATTTAGTGATGCCTTTCGGCTTGTCAAATGCACCTGGAACTTTCCAAGCTCTCATGAATGCAATCTTTGCTAAACACTTGAGGAAATTCATATTAGTTTTCTTCGATGATATACTGGTGTACAGTCCGGATATGCAAACCCATCGCAAACATCTACAAATCACACTCCAACTACTGCAAGCAAACAAGTTATTTGTTAAGAAGAGCAAATGTGTGTTTGGCACAACACATGTTGAGTACTTGGGCCACATAATATCAGGAGAAGGAGTTTCCACAGACCCAGCAAAAATCACAGCTGTAGCAGATTGGCCAACACCTGTTAATGTCAGTAAGCTTAGGGGATTCCTAGGACTGACAGGGTACTACAGGAGATTTATCAAAGATTACGGTATTATCTGCAGACCACTATATGACTTATTGAAGAAAGTTCCATTTATCTGGACAGAAGCTCAAGACAAAGCATTTCACACACTGAAACAAGCATTAATATCAGCTCCTGTTTTAAGCTTGCCCAATTTCTCCAAGCCATTTGTTCTGGAAACTGATGCCTCTGGTAGTGGATTAGGGGCAGTTTTATTACAGGAAGGCAGGGCTATTGCTTATTACAGTGTTGCCTTGGGAGTCAAGAACACTAGCCTGTCCACATACGAAAAAGAAGCCTTGGCAATTTTGGAAGCTGTCAAACGATGGAGACACTATTTCTTGGGGAACAAATTGATCATTCGATCAGACCAACAAAGTTTGAAATACATCAATGACCAGAGAATTGCAGAAGCCATCCAGCACAAGCTAATGATGAAATTGCTGGAATTTGATTTTGTGGTGGAATACAAAAAGGGGAAAGAAAACACTGCAGCAGATGCCCTATCAAGGAAATTCTCCTCTGTGTTAGCCATTTCAGCTGTCACTCCAACATGGATGTATGAAGTCATCAACAGTTACTCAGCTGATGAACACACCCAAGCACTAGTGCAAAAATTCCTGATCACTCCTCCAGATCAAAATTCTGGCTATACAATACAATCTGGAATTTTGAGATACAAAGGGAGACTAGTGGTGGGGCAAGATGCAGCACTACAGTCCAAATTACTAAATGCATTACATCACTCTGCAATTGGAGGACATTCTGGAATTAAAGCTACATACCAGCGAATCAAGAAACTTTTCCATTGGCCTGGCATGAAAAAAGCAGTGGAACAATTTGTGTCACAATGTCCTGTTTGCCAGAGGTCCAAACATGAAAATTGCAAATACCCTGGTCTTCTAGATCCATTGCCTACCCCTGACATGGCTTGGCAACACATATCAATGGATTTCATAGAAGGATTGCCTAAATCTCAAGGAAAGGAAGTCATTCTGGTTGTGGTAGACAAATTCACCAAGTATGCTCATTTTACACCACTGTCACACCCATATTCAGTCCAATCAGTCCTTCAAGCACTCATTGACAATGTGATCAAGCTGCATGGACCTCCAACTGTGATCATTTCAGACAGAGACAGGATATTTACAAGCACTTTGTGGAAAGCAATTTTCAAAAGCTTCCAAGTAGATCTCAGATTTAGTTCTGCCTATCATCCTCAGTCAGATGGGCAAACAGAAAGGGTCAATCAATGTCTGGAATCATATCTAAGATGCATGATATTCAATGAACCAAAGAAATGGGCTGCCTGGCTTTCTCTTGCTGAATTTTGGTACAATACCTCTTTCCATACTGCCTTAAAAATCACTCCATTTCAAGCATTATATGGATTTCCTCCACCACAAATCAGTGAACTATCAGTGCCTGGACCAGAAGACATGGAAGCTACTGATTTCCTGACAGCTAAGCAAGAAATGCTAACACAACTCAAAGCCAATTTAGAACAAGCTACAACACGCATGAAGAAGTTTGCAGATATGCATCGCAGCGAGAGGCAATTGGAGTTGGGAGACATGGTTTATCTAAAAATGCAACCTTACAGAATGCAAGCATTTGGACTCAGGGGATCTCTGAAACTGCATAGCAAATATTATGGACCTTTTCGTGTGCTAGCTAAAGTTGGAAATCGAGCATACAAACTCCTGTTACCAGAGGGCGTCCAAATTCATCCAGTTTTTCATGTCAGTCAACTAAAGAAACACATCGGACCGACAGTGATTCCTAGCCCGGATCTCCCTCTCGTCAATGCTGATGGCAAGATACAAACAGAACCCTCCATGGTGTTACAAGTTCGTCAGATTCCTCGCGCCAATGCTGCGGTCGTGCAATGGCTCATACAGTGGGAAAATTTGTCACCAGAGGAATCAACATGGGAAGACGCAGACTTCATCAAACGCGTATTTCCATCATTCTTCAGGAAAACGACTGAAGCATGGATGACTCCATCTGCAGATGCTTGAGGACAAGCATCAACTGAAGGAGGAGGCACTGTCAGTACCTGACCAAGTCCAAGGCGGGCTAACGTCGTTACTTTATTAGTTACTTTATTAGCTGTCTCCGTTAAGACCGTCTACAGGAGTTCGTGTCCTTGCCCTTATAAAGTCCTGCTGCGCAGGCTTGTGAACCACACAATTCTTATCATTTGCTATTTGCAAGAAACAATATACTTGTATACCTAAAACCTACAGAGGCGTATCTGGAAGTGAAATTCATCTCTGCAACTCATCTTTGTTGATTCCTTCCTCCTCTGTGCAATTTTGCAATTGTTCTCTGAATTTTTGGTACTGCGATTATGTCAATCCCTTCCGGGACCTGACACGTCGCCCTGCACCTGCAGACAAAGACCATGAGGACATCCTGATGCTGCTGCTGCTCGCCTGCACGACCAAGGACTGGAGCTACTCAAAGCCAGGCCGCGACGAGATCGAATGCCCCCTCATCCCGCTTGATGTGCAGGTGAAACACCCCCCGTCCCTGTCACCTATTCTTCCAAATATTTGTGGACCAGCCAATAGCTGATTCTGAAACTGCTCTTCCTCTCTGTTCTAGTACAGTACAATAGCTCCATAATCTGTACGTACCAAACATCTGTAGCTAGTTACAGCTAACAAAAGTTCAGGGTTTTTGTTTTGGTGCCCCTCTTCTACACGTGAATCCACCCAGAGAATTACTAAATATATAGGTTCCTTCTGAACGATTAACTCGTCACCTGCAAAAATAACTAGCTGCCCACCATACTGAATCCAGTGTGCTTGTTTTGTTTCCTGAACATTACGTTTCCATTGCTGGTTATTTGAGTTCAGACTTATTTCTGGAAAATATTACTACTACTACATGTTTAACAGTAAGCAGACTGAGTTCATGTCTAGTTGCATCCTTGATTGATTCCCCAGCGCAGCCATCGTGCTGCCGAGTTTAGTTTGCGCATGTAAAAGAGCTCACTACTTTGGTCGGTTTCAGTCTAGGCATGTAACAGCCCTGCCCTTCAATCAATAGTAATGACCATGAAAAATTCCCTGCCATTTTGTTCATCGTTTACTCACTCTTGTGCACTGCCTGCTACTTAAGTCTTATTACCCAGAGAGACAAGCGACCTTGAGCATCATTCAGAACCTTTTTGGTCCGGTGCTACAACTCTAGACTAGTGCTGCTAGTTGTCCATGAACTTATCCATAGTAAAAACAAATCGTATTTTGTGAAGATGATTACAACAACGTGGTTTGTATTAGCATCCTCATTCTTGCTTTCTACATGAGAATCCTGTAATTCCGTGCATCAAGTTCTTAACTCTGTCAAAGACATAATTCGATTAGCTGTGTGTCTGTCAGATCGGTGCAGACTGAATATCGCGATTTTCTTGACGCGGGACGGGTAGGTGTCACAGCTAGAGCATGTGGTCATCCGGGGAGCAGTGTCGGGTTCATAATCATACCCGATATGCTGAAGAACGCACCCATGTTCAAGCATTTCGAGGCTAGGATTAACGTCTGCACCCCATCTTCTCTTACTAGTTACCTGTGTTTCATTTTGTTGCATACAGTGGGGAGTACATGTTTGGTTGCTAATTTACTGCTTGTCTTTGTTCCAACTCGAACTTGTGCAGGTGCAAGGGTCAGCGATCGGGGTCGGTTGCCGCCATGGGGTCACCATGCGTGGCCGGGTGAGCCGACCCTTGCTTTGCAGCAGTTATTTTGTATGCTCTGCTTGCTTTGTTTGTAATTATTGTACTTTTCTGTTAATGTTGTGGAACTCAAATTCATCGAGTTTAGTACTGTTAGAATAACTTACAATTGGGAGAGATGGGAGAGGACAAACTCTTTTTGGTTGCTATGTGCATGGATCTACTGATGCAGTCGCTACCCGTGCTTATTATTGAGCCTCATCTTTGTCAAAATAACATTTTTCTTACAATGCCAGGAGTCGTAATCTTGCCAACCATCTAGAATCTCAGGAAATACTCGGGGCATGCTCATATGTTGGTTATCCGTGGAGAATTATTTGTCCATTCATAAGAATGAAGGTCCTTTAATTAGTGGAATAGATAACAATAGTTTTCTTGGGTTGCTATCTACATTGACCTCCTGATGCAATTGTTGCCCATGATTTTTGTTCAGTCCCATCGTTCTCAAAATCACATTTATCTTACGAGACTAGGAGTTGTAATCTTTCCAATCATTTAACATCACAAGAAATGCTTAGACTGTTAGACATGCTCATTGTTTTGTTATCTGTGGAGAGTATTTGTTTTCATCATAAGAATGCGGTTTTTTTTAAACGATGAAGGTTGCAGTCAAGATACTGTTACGTGAAAAGTTTATAGATTTCTAATAAATGTTCAGTGTTCCCTTACCCACTTTCATCCTTTTCTCCACAAGAAGAGCCGGTAAGATGTTAATATATGAAGGAACATTTTGTAGTTAGTGAAGATGATTACAACTATCTGGTTTCTTACTTCCTGTTATTATCCTCATTCAGATTATTGACTTGAGGATCCAGCGATTCCACGCATCTAGTTGTCAACTTTGTCTAGGACAAGCATTCTATCATGCTGTGACTCCTGAGTTACACAGCCTGAGAAATCTAAAAAATGATGGTTAAATACCTTGTGCATAATCTAATTAGGAGTTAACATTCATGCTATTTTTTCTATCCCCCCTTGTTTGGTTCATAACTGCTGGTCTCTGTTCCGCTCGAGCAGGGCAAGGGTTCGGCGATTGGCATCGGCTGCGGGCATTCAGTCGCAATACGTGCCCACTTGCTTTGTCAGTAGTTACTTTTCGTTTCACCATATTAAACTTGGTTTATTGTGTTGAGAGTTGTTGTTGTAACTACTCTCAGTTAGGAGGGAGATTGATATCTGGAACAAACAGTCTTTGATTGCTATCTACCTATGTGGAACAGCTGATATTGGTTCTAATGTAAAAATATATGCGCTTCAGACTAATAGGTTTTTAACCATGCTTCTGAATAGCGACAAAAAGATATATGTTCATACATACAAGAAGAAGAGTTCTAATCTTTCCAATAATCTAGCATCGTAAGAAATATCTAGACATGCCCACAACTTTGTTACCGGTGGAGATATCAAAGCTAAATATTCTCTGAAAAGTTAACTCAAATATTTCTTTGAAAATGTTATAGGAATCCATGTGACAGCGGGTTGTCTTGTGGCGCGGCACAGTGACCGGCTGGACAATGCGGAGCATATGCGGCCGGCCCACAAGTCGTGGCCCTCAACGGCGCCAGCGTCCTTGGGGCTTAACATCAGGCTGCGCATCTAAGCGGCCATCGTCGGCCTCCTCCCAGGCTCGCATCCAATTGCAGCAGATGCACCGGGGACTGTCGTTGGAGACAGAGAGATTAAGCTGGAGGAGCTCTGCAACTCGGCATCGGGTGGAGAGTACGTACAACGGCTCTCCTGCAATACGGTGTCCACGGCCCAACCCAGTATCCATGCCTGCTGCTGTTTGTCTTCATCGACGTTGCTAGGTATAAATTCTCCATATCCAAGTCTGTGACTAGTGCTCTTCTGTTGTTAGCCACGGTCAAACATTTCACCATGAAAAGGCAGTTTCTTTTTTTATTGTGTATTCACCAGCACACTGAAATTTAGGTGTCAACTTGCTTCAGGTTATGACTGCCGTGCCAGGCTCCAACATTTTTCCCTCGACCTGGCTCCTCCGTCCCACAGTGCTCCAAGTCTTTTCAGGCGATTGTAGTCGGCCGCCACCGGTCTTGCCAACCATCGGCGAATTTTTAGGCCGCCATGCCACCCACAGACGAGACCACTTTGAATATGAGTCGCTATCTAGTATAGACTTTGAATCTTGATTGGTGTTATTGGCATGATCCAATGTTTGTTAGGGGGCAAGATGTTATTTAGAATGAACTGTTTCGTGTAAGGTGGCCCCTTTTTTCCATGTCCAGGAGAATGTAATCTTTGTAAAGCCAAATTCCATGTATGCATGATTCTCTTGTGCTCTTGCATTTTATGTTGGCATGAGCGTTATATCTGTGAACAGGCAAGTAATTGAGCTGATGATGCTCTGTGTGCTGCTTTTGCAGTGGGACTTAGGCACGAGCGTGATTTTGAGGAACGCAAGAGTTCCTATGGTCAAGGGCGGCTCGCCGTAGACAAGTCGTAGAGTAGGAACCGGTGGTTTTCTCTTGTTTGACATGAAACGCATGTTAAAGCTGAGGATTTCTATATTATCTTTTTGTACAGAGTTTGTTGTTGCAAGTGTATGCTGCAAGGATTGAGTAATCTTTGATTGAGAATTTGGTTTTGGTACTAGGAAATTTATTTCTTGAGTACTAGTAGTTCATATTGAGACTGTTTTTGAGAGGATGAAAACAACTCATATCAGATGAATATAATCTATTTTGTAAGAGCTCGTTTCTTCCGTCGTCGTCGTTGTTTCCGCCTTAACAGCACACGGACTTTCCGTTAAAGGCGAGTTGCCATCGCTGTAAAACTCGTGTCCTTATCGCTTCGCTTGAAAGAAAAGGGCACCTCTCTTTTAAAGTTCCTGTTGAAGAAAATAGAGTAGTGTAGTAGTACATCGCAACGGATGCGAAAAGGCATGCATAGCAACCGAATAGTCGCCATAATTGTAGTATATGGCTTTGACTAGGTAGTACAAGCCGCCTACTTAGATGCCCCCAAGTGAAAATTAATGCCCGCGCATGTTTAGTTTTTGTGGGACTACCGATCCGTGTGACTAGGTATCTTGGCCGTCCATCAGGAGCGGCAAACAGTATCCATCTATCGCTCATCCATGCGCTGCCCATGGATGCCTCTCTTCTTCTTTCCTCCCAAAACCTGGCCGGGCGGCTCTATTAGTAGGCGCACAGTGACGGAGCCGCGTGCGGTATGGCGTGACTTGTGACTTTGGAGTTGGCGTGGGCGTAGAGCGGGCCGGGCGGGCGAGCGAGCGAGCGGACGATTCCTAGAAGAACTAGCTGGGCGGCCGGCGGCGAGCTCCCGATGAAATCAGCATGGAGGTAAGCAAAGGAAGATTAAGAGGAGCGTTTTAGTTGGTTCTTTAGTGAGAGCACCGTGCATGTATCATTGATTTAGGCCTTTTCTACAGTACCTTTTACTACTGCCAGGGATGGAGTAGTACGAATCTAATCCAGCCGTTGATTACTTTGGGTATTTTAGACTTTTTACAAATCATTTTTTAGGTAGTCATTGATAGAGGATGAGGCCCAGTCCAGTACAAGGTTCGATCGTACCTCCTGTCCTCGTCCCCAATCTCGGTAAGAGTTCGTCGCCGCCATTGATAAAGTATACAGAACTAGCTCTCCATAACACATCCAACAGAGAAAACAAGGTGAATTAGACCATCGAACTGAGCATCCATCTCGTCATTGATCACAATATTAACTTAGAAAACAAGCAAAATCTTGATCTGGTGCACACATTCAGGTTGATAAACCTGACGTGCCCCACTTCACTATTACTCTACAAGAAATACTCCTACCGATCCATATTAATAGATATTGAAGTGGATGTATCTAGCAATAAACATGTCTAAATACATCCACTTCAGCACCTATTAATATGGATCGGAGGGAGTACAACTAATTGCTGTTTTATCTTGCAATCTATGCACAGTTTTGGACTCTCTTCTACCTCATGTTCAGGGCTGACATGATCGACCGAAAGTTATGCGATCTGCATAGGCCTCCATTTACAGAACTAAAGTCCCACGCTGCAGAAAAACAAGCAGAGAGGAAAAATAATTCGATGACTCAAATCCTCTAGCAGCACAGAAGCAGCTCGCCTTGGGTCTTCGTCTTGGCGTCAACATCCTATGGGTTTGTCCATGACCGTCACAACCGCCGGGAGATCTCCATGCTAGAGGAACTGGGCGAAGACGAGGTGCTGGAGCTTGTCTACCTGCGCCGCAACCATCGCACAGGGATTGATTCCCCTGCCGCCTGCTAGGTGTCGCCGGACACGGGCGTAATTTTAGAGGCGACATATAGAGATGGGCTTTCTTGGGCCGGCGCTAGGCTTGTCCATGACTTTTCGGTGGTGGTGTACCGTGTTGCCCTCCTCTGTGTGACTAGTAACAATTGTACTACTCCGGATTTCAGCACCAGTATGAATTGATATGGGCCATTAGATCAACAAAAATATACGGCTCTTATTTACTTGGGGGTACCACAGAACGCCTCTTGATTTAAGTCTTGTCGTTTCCTTTTCAATCTAGACTAGAGGAGCGAGATGCGCTTCTGATTTCCAGCCAAAGGAAGATTAAGAGGCGAATAAGTGCATGGATCCAAATTAAAAAGCTTGATTCAATCGTTGTTAGAGAGTTGGGGGCGAGGGGATGGGTTTGCTGGTGGATTTGTTTCTTGTTGGATATTTAGTTAGTATGATTTGTGTGGAGGACCAAGTAATTTGGAGAGGAGATGAGATGAGATGAGCAGACGCGGTGGTGTCCGAGCCGACAGTTGTCCGAATCGATCGACGAGCTCTTTTTTTTCTTCTAGTCTGTTTGGATCCGGCAGCATATAGGTTAGTCTCTCTAGGACTCTAGCTGTGTGGTTTCCACGAGCGAGCCAGCAGAATCGGTCGATCCATGTTTGGATGGAATCCAGATCTACTACTAGTAGTTATTAATTGGATCGTAGGTACATACTCCCTACCTAGAAAAAGTCAAGTGCTAGACTCATCGAGCACCTAGTCCAGTTCTACACGGAACCTACACGCACACGCAACCTCATCGATCGCCTCTGCTTGGAACTTATACGCGCACGGTGTGTTTTCGCGTGCGTGCGTGCGTGTTGAGCTAGTAGTACTTGGATCCAAATCGACCAGGCTCTGTACGTACACATTGCGGCGAAGGATTGAAAGGAATCAGACCAGGCTCTGTACGTACACCATGGTTCTTGTACTCTGCCGCGACCATTCCTTGTAGCTGGCTGCGCGTGAACATAAGCACCTCATCTTGCTTCCCGTCGCTTGATGTTAGCTTCATCCTTTCATCGTGAGCCTTGTACCTCCCGATTAGATCATCTAACGTGAGGGTTTTTAGATCGACGCACTGCTCGATGGCCGATATTATGGGTAAGTACCGTGCATTCGCTGCTCGGAGGAAACACCGTATGATCGAGATCTCATCGAGACTCTCGCCGAGCGTGCGAATTCCATTGACCAAGGGAACCACTTTGGCCGCGAACTACTCCACAGATTCATCGTCTCCCATCTGCAAATTCTCGTAGTTCCTCATCATGGTTTGCCGGTGATCGTCGCCGCCGCCGCTCCTCTACGCCGCCTCCTCCTGTGCCGCCCGTCCTCTCTCCTTCTCGCCTCCCCGCGCCGCCCGTCCTCTCTTCTCCTCGCCTCCGGCCGCGCCGCCCGTCCTCTCGTGCCGCCCAACATCGCCGCCACACCTTTATCCTTCTTCCTCGCCGCCGTTCCCTCCTCCTCAGGTGAGGTCGATCGCCTCCTCGCCGCACCCTCATCCTCCTCACTGTTAGTGTTAGATTAATTAGTATTAGTGTGTTAGATAAGTGTTAGATTTAGTATTAGATAAGTGTTAGATTAGTATTAGATTAGTGTTAGATTTAGTGTGGTAGATTTAGTATTAGATTAGTGTTAGATGTAGTGTTAGATTTTAGTATTAGTGTTAGATTAGTATTAGATTTAGTATTTAGTGTTAGATTAGTATTAGGTATTAGGTATCGGAGACTTAGAAAAAATTTAGGTATTGGAGATTTAGAAAAAAATTAGGTATTGGAGATTTAGAAAAATTTAGGTATTGGATACTTAGAAAATTTTAGTTTTTGAAGACTTAGAAAAAAAATTAGGTATTGGAGACTTAGCTCCGACTCCAAGTCTGACTCCGGCGAGTCTAGCCCGAGCAAGGCTGGCTCCGACGCCGAGGGCAAGGGCAAGGCTGCCTCCGACGATGTGTAGTATATATGTTTATGTCGATCTATGCTTACGTGCTTATGTCGCTCTATATTTCCGTACTATGTCTAGATATGTTGAACTATGTTTTCGGTCGAACTATGTTTAATTATATCATTGTGTCGAACAATATTTGTATTCGTGGCAGACTATATATTTATATTATTCGTATTCGTTTTCATCTATGCTTTTGTGCGATAATTTTTCATCTTTCTTAATATATACGTTTAGTGGAGAGAACAGGAAACCATATAAGAATATATGGAATTTCTAGTCTAGTTGAGAGGACACGAAAACAGCTACTAAAAAAACACCTTTTGCCCCGGTCGGTGTTACCAACCGGGGTAAAAGGGTGCCAGCCTGCTCGCGCTGCAGAGCCCATGTGGGGCGCGCCTTTTACCCCGGTTGGTAACCAACCGGGCCATAATTAAGGGGGGCCTTTAGCCCGGGTTGGGGGATCCCGGTTGGGCAGCCGGGGCATTAGCCCCTTACCAACCGGGGCTAATGCCCGTTTTCCACTAGTGAGAACATAGTTAGAGATAACAAATGCCAAGAAATTTATGCAACTTTGTTTTATTATCAGCTATATTTCATGTACTTTCGTTCAGCCTGTTCAATCCCTACGTTATAGATATGGTATTTCAAGTACTTAAATTACGGTTTTTGATTTTTAACCTTTTAAATACAATGAAGGATAAATAAATGCAGGATTTTTAAATGATGCCACGATGAAATGCAATCATCTAGTTCTAAAAATTGAGATATTACACAAGGCGTACTCAATGCCAACAAACTATTGGTGACCCTTTGAGGATGATGAGAGTGATGGTGTCAAGATGCTCTTCTATTATTTCGCTTTAACCTTTTCAGAGCCACGCTTGATGTGTGTGTATGATCCTCGTGCCGCGACACGCGCGTTGCGATGAAGATGCCAAATAATTCCTTTGGCAGAATCGGCCTTTGTAGCTTGCATTTGGAGCCCTTTGTGGCGCCGCTGTGGAAGTATGATGCCCGATGTCCCTAAATCAATATTTAAAAGTCACGCCGCCCGTCAGGAGCCCACGACCGTGAGACCGAGGCATCAAAAGTTTTGCCATGTCTTGTGTCCAGCTGGTTAAAGGAAAAAAAATTAGATGTAAATTGAAGAAAAAGAAAACACGGATATCACATATAAAATGCGAAAAATAAGCCTCGCATTGTATCATGCATCTTAGGATAAATACCCCCCACCCCGTTGATTTAATGGCCACTCTGGCTTTTCTGGGTTAGGGAAGGCTCTAACTGAGCCACATAAAGGAGTTTTTTCTCTACTCAAATTTCTGATGATTCACATTTTAGGTTTGCAAACACAAGTGGCCCAAAATATGCCCCGAAGAAAAATAGTTCACAATTTGCTCGTCATTCCAACAAAAAAGCGGTGTCATTTATACAGACCGTAATCGGTTGAAACACTACTACTCTTTCATCCGCATATGCGCCAGTACTCAGTTTGGTGACATCTGAAACGTGACATTTTGATTAGAGACTATAGTACATATAAATTACATCAAGCTAGTTTTCATATCTCACTTGTTTATAGCACTCGTTTAGTAAGCGGGAGGTTTTTGAGATCAACTCCTAACTATTAGTTGTTTGGAAAGCAGAATCCCCAAACTCGGTGACTCGTTATGTATGAATTCCATTTTCTTAAATTCGTATGCAACTGAATTCTAAATTGAACATTCTGCCCGAACTGCATTGGCTTTGGGTTGGGTCTATGTCACCTTAATCCATACGGTATTGCGCACACAACAACAAGGTCATTGAAGCACAGTTCTATGTCAGTTTACCACCGATCCATTCCTCGACATTGAAAAATGTCGTGCAATCATGGTTCCCCCCCCCCCCCCCCCCCCCCCTCCCTCCCGCCGCAACCCCGAGAAGTACTATGCGTTGGCATGGAGATCTAGGTCGATGAAATCAGAGCTACCGACGAGCGTAGAGCGTGGAGCACGAGGAAGGAGGAGGATGAGAGCGTGAGGGATCCTTACCTCGACTTCTGCTTCTCTCGTCAGGGGTGCTTGATTTGCAGCAGAGGTGGTGGCACCCTTTGATGCGCCCCGCTTTGTTGGAAACAGCACCTGCCGCCGAGTACTTTCTGGCGGCCGCGACGACGAAGCTCCAGCGAGACGCGCACGTAACAATACGAGTGAGCTCTTGTCCAATTGATTATGTCTTAGCAGTTGCTTTTAGCCGAGACAAAATACTCACGTACATGCGAGATGAAGTAAATAATCCTAACCTGTCTACCATTCTCTCATTTGATTAGCCATTAGCCATTCTCATCGATCGACCGGCACACCTCCTTCCGCTGCCAACCAATCGTCCTTTTTTCACCCCGGCCGGGCCCCTGTCTCGTCGTGCGGACAGATGGAAGCCAATCAAACCCCGGCCCCGAGCGGCCGATTGCGTCGCGCGTTCCTCAAATATCTGTGGCGGTTGCCGTCGCTCATCATCACGCGCCCGACTCTCTGCCAGGCTCCTAGTCGTACACGGAACCTACACGCACACACAAGTTCATCGATCGGCACCCCTTGTATTGCACTTTCACCATGTGTATGTACAGGTCGATCAAGGCAGCGTTGGGCGCATCCGAGCCGTTCGTTTCTACAGGTGCACGTACGAGGGCTAATACGAATAGTAGGTGACGATGCATCAACTCTATCTACTCCGACGTGCTAGACTCATCGATCAGCAACCATCCAGATTTGCTTATTCTTCTCTAGTGATTCTAAGAGAAAGGAAGAAAAATATTGTGAACTTAGTACATACATACATGATGAGTAGACAAGTTTGGTTCGTGAGCCAGGATTCTTTATTTCTTCTTCTTTGTTTGACGGGAAGGGAAAAAAAGATACATCCATGTGGGAGTCATCTAATATGGAACGAAGTGAGTATACATCAGCTAGCGGACCAGCCTGGGTTCAATAATTCACACTCAAGATCAACTAGCCTCCTCGTCCCCAGCTCAAATATAAAAATTCCCATGGCGTCGTGTAAAATCACACGTGGAAACAAATACACGCAGGAGACTGCCATCGTGTGGACTCTCCGGAAGATCTACTACTTGAAATCTCTACCACCGTCCGATGTGCGGCCACCTCCAGACCTCTTCACCACGATATACTCACGACATCATTCATCCGCCGTGTCACCAAGCAAGGAGCAATCGTGCCCCCTTATATCCTCGCCTATCTGAACAACACGCATGATGACAAGGCACATCCGCCGCCACCGCTCTCCATCCGGCCATGCCCGCAGCTGCGACGTACTTGAATGGATATCTATCCCCCTTACATGTTGCGCTCCGCGGATGACCTCCTTGGTGACCATATACCGGTGAAATCCCGTAGCGGCCTTGTCCTCTTCCGTCGTCGACGCATCAAAAGAAACATGTCAAACTTGTGCGTGTACGACGCTTTAACCGGGCATCGTACCTTCCTCCCCGCCAGGCATCAGCCTAAAACAAACAAGATGCTTCGATAGGTTGTCTTGCTCACCTCCGCGGATGGCCTCGAGTGACTGCTCCTTCCTTTTGTCCGTCCCTTCTCGCATCACCACAGACGGCAGCAGCAGTACACGCAACATTAAAGTTCAGGCCACCACGTGGACGTGTGGCACCTGCGAACGTACTGTCGCAAGCAACACTAGAAGTGGCTTCTTATCGCAGCACTGTTATGCACTACGCCACGACAGCATAATCCTACAAGGCGGTCATATCCACTGCTTGGTGCTCTTCCATGGAATATAGTTACGTACAATGTCTGCACAAGGGAGCAGGGAATGGTAATGCTCCCCAACCATGTAACTGAATCCATAGGAGAGTACCACTTAGGATCATATTACTCACAGGACGCACATAAACTATTGAGACTGCTGATTGTCAACGGGTTCAAAGATATCAGTGTGGCATCAACTATCTACAGCTGACCAAACATAGAAAGCATCACTTATATACCATTCAATTATCTACCAGAAGAAGAAACAAATGTCAGCCTACAATAAGAGCCAGACATCGATTGCACCTAACATCACGGGAAGCAAATGAAGCATTAAATTTCAAATGATATCAGGCACCACCAAGACAATCATCTTATCTCTGTTGGGACAAACAGGAAAAGATTCAGATGACGTTGATGGTATTGATAACTAGAAATAAAAAAATCCAAACATTATCATGAACAAACAAAGTCCCCGAACTTCCTCCTAAAGCATCCATCACGTGCAGGGGCAAAATCACACAACCAACAGTTAAATTTACATATAACATGCACACTAAGCGGACCACAGTACGGAGGCAGCATATACTCGGCTGAACCAAACAAACCAACTATGGGGGAATGCAAGCAAAACAGCGACAAACCATCCAATTATCCAAATCTCAGCATTCGTCTGGAAATGGACGGAACGAGTGCTCCAAAATTCCAGCAGTAGTGAGCTACAGCCAACAGTACTGCAGAAAACAAAAAACATTGGTTCAGGAAAAAAAAACATAGGGACAGCCCTAGCTCATTTAAACTCTGGCTGCATGCCTAGAGGAAGCAACACTGCCTCCAAGCAGGCGAACAAATATGCCACACGGGTCAACAACGCTACAGGCGAACTTCAGAGCACGCGAACCCCAAGACAGAAAATAGGAATGTCCATGCTCCCTAGTGGCAGAACTGCCGGCATAATCAAGCGCCCTATCCACTAGATCGAAATAAACGGACTGCATCCGACGGCGCACCGCTCAGGAAGATGTGGCACCAAAGAAAAAATGCGCCGGCAAAGCACCGCCACACAAAGGGGAACCAGAACTGACGAATAAAGAATTCGGCGACAAGATCCAACAAACCCCAAGCCGGAGACCACGATAAAGGGAGCAAACCCAACGCCCAAGACCAAATCACTGCCAAGGAACACGAAGTACCAACGCATCAGCTACAACCGTGAAAGGAGCACGACGCACCAGTAAAAAGATACCCCACCAAACAGCATCCCAGCTAACAGATAATGAAAACACACAACAGACCAGGAGGAAACCAAAGCAGCTCCAGGAGACTAAACCAAGATGCATGTAACACAACACATGGAAGGATTTTTCCCAGCCAGCCAAATAAGATTCTATATCAGGTCCTAGCTTGTTCACCACCAGCCAGTAGCTATGACGCCATCCAATCAACAAACATAATGGCACTCTCCTCCCTCCCATGCAAGAAGCTCCATCTAGCCATCCAATCAACAAACATAATGCCAGTAGCTATGTTACCCAACCGTTGGCTCGCCTTTCATGCTAGGCACCATGAACTCATGGATGATCATACCTAAAGAAAAACATAACAAGCTCATTTCTCACATGAACGCGACAAAATGAATTCACTCGACACTAAAAACTTGTCAATAATTTAAGTGTGTGTAAAACAGAATGGAACATCTCGGCAACACTTTGTATTTCATAAACACATGGCAACATGTAAGGAAGCAGCGTGTGCAACCAGAACACTCTTCATTAATAAATAGTGAAAGGCAGCAGACCTTAAATTAAGGTACAGTAGCATAAGAGCATTATCACCATCTACTTCCTCTGTTTGTAAATATAAGACGTTTTGGGAGGTGAAACTGAACTATCAAAACGTCATATATATAGCAATAGAGGGAGTAGCTAACATAATCCATCACTAACAATCATGAAAGGTAGCAACGAAACAAAACAAGACCTTGAAACATGACCAAATTTAAATCTTAGTGAACAAATCATGTCTGAATTGATTAGTTCTCTAATCAGTCAAAACTAACACAGATATCTAGTGACACTCCCACCCAGAACAATTTTTGTGTAAACACCATCTTATAACTCTATAAATACGTTGTTCAATTGGCTGACATCATTCGAAGCACATCTCAATGTTGGAGACAAGGGTATGCAAAAGGTGTGGAAAAATAATGTTGCAGTCCGCAGGAATTCAGAGAACGGGCAAGTAAGGTCAATATCAGACATCAATTTCGCTTGCGAGGAACCATGCCAAAAACTTCATGTATAAGTGTTGGTGAAAAAATGTATCAGGAGTGAGTCTAATAAAACTGCAGGTAATTCAAGCCAGCAATTCAGCATTAGCGTTGAAAAAAAAAATTCAATCTGAGAAACTACAACAGGAAGCCTACGACTGAACCCATAACCAAGACCATCTAACGCAGTAATCTCATCCCTCAAACAGGGGGACCAAACATCTGTTCCTTCTTGCTGGCGTTGCTGTACAAAGTGATCTCATCCAACTAGCATTGAACCCGAGGAAGAAAATCGGTGGGGATTAGGGCAAGACGCGGACCTGATTTCATGTCTATCCTGCCGTCCATAGCAGCGGTAGAAGAGGTGGTCGACCTTCGAGTGGCGGGCGTCTTAGTCCTGTTTCCCCACGAACACGGGCCTCGTCGGAGTCTCTGTGCCCCAGAGGAATGCGAAGTCAAATTTCGAATCTTCCGCCGGAAACCTAGACACGAGGAAGAGGAGGAGTACCTGCGTAGGGGTCTCCATGGAGGGAGCAGCCTTTTCGCCGGAGGAGACGAACGGGATGGAGCATAGGCGCTGCGTTGGCCGCCATCTCCTCTGCTTCCCCGTCGGGGTCGCGTCGATGCCGGCGGGGAGAGCACCCACCGCCCAACTCGCTCGGCAATGCGCGCGACGCGGTCCCGCGAGCTCGACGGAGCGCGCGCACCGTGCGACCGGTGCACGCCGACCCCGGCGAGCAAGCCAGGCGCGTCGTCGGGAGCGAAGACGGAGGATGGGAAAATGGGCGCCTCCAGTTCTGTCGTTCGGGATCGGGGAGAGGCTAGGGTTGTGTTCCGCGCATCGGACGGCCGCGATGCGAGCCTCCAACCACGTCTAGCTCTGGGCAGCAGGTTGGGCCGAACTTTGCAAACAGGCCTCTAGACAGGACATTTTATTTGGGCCGAATTTTGCAAACAGGTTGGGATTTTGTCCACAATTTCTGGTGCGCCTAGATTCGTTTTGGCGCTCTCGCATTACATCCCGCATGCAGAGCAACACCTCTTTGTTTCCAGTAATCGCATAACATCCTTCAACGTAACTATCAATTACAGTCAGGGCCGGTCCTGAGATTTCGGGGCCCGGGGCAAAACTAAAATTGAGGGCCCCTTAGTATAAATAAATTGTGTAGGTTAGCAACATGAATAGAAAAGAAATGAAACACAAATTTTTTATGTGGAAAACCCTTACGGGAAAAAATCACGGGCGCACAAAGGCGTAATTTCACTATGATATATGAGTTTTACAATTCGAATACATCCGTGGGAGATGAATTATGGTCATGATCACTCACATTGTTATCGTCCGCATCGATGTCAATTTTTCTTCTGTATGGATATCATCTTCTAGGTTCACATTATTTGGTTCTCCCACAAGAGCTAACGTCAACTCGTCTTGATTTTTTTGAACTGGCTAGGTTACTCTTCAAAAACTTACGAAGAGATCCTCTTTGTGAATCTACCAATTTTATATCTGCTTTTCTCCTTTTTTCTTTTAGCAGCACTGATTCATGTTTCATAATAATGCTGAAAACAAATAAATATGAATCAAAATTAGAGCATAAACCACTAACAAAATGAAAAAAATGAATCACTAAAAGTAATCAATTGGCGTACCAGTATGGCGGCGTGCCCGACGGATCTTGGTCTTGGACGACTGTAAATATGGGAATCGCGAATCAGGAGACCAGCCTCGATGTGCGCGGTAGGCCATCAGTCCGTCACGCGTCGGGGGCGTGCATGGAGATGAGAAAGGAATCGTGTTCGTGTCCTTAGCGATCGCGTCACGGCGACCGGCGTGCGTGCGTGTGGCGATTGAAGAAGCAAACTTGAAAGCTAGCCTGGCCACGATCGATCCATCCCTGCGGTCCATCCGTGTTGCGATGAGAGCTCCACTGCTCCAGCTCATTTGTCTCTTGGCCTATATATGTAGTAACCTGACACGAAATAGGCCCTGGTTTCCATTTATTTTTTCTAAATTTATATACAATACTTAGTATACGTATATATGCAGGGGGCCCCCAAAAGTTTTGGGCCCCGTGCGGCCGCCCCCGTGGACCCCTGCCAGGGCCGGCCCTGATTACAGTACCAAACATTATCTCGCTCAAGTCCTCAGTCACTCACCGACTCAGCTCCCCCGGCGTACTACATTACAAGTCTACCCACGCGCCAACGAGACAATGAGCACATCACACAAATTTTTTCACCCGAACCGCCTCAACGAGATGCTATGACGGACAGAGAACCTAGGGGTATTGTAGGCATAGGATATATAGGATGCTTCCTTATTGCCATGAATCCGACAGAAACTACTAGAGGGGTTTAGTAAGATGTGTCGCCCCACCCTTCTCTGGCCAACCGTGTCATAGGCGTGGACGCCCATGCACACACACCCACAAACACACAAACGGGAGCCATACAAGACGCATGGAATTTTTTCTGTGCATGGGATACGGGCGGCCACGCTACCCAAACAACGCGTATGCAATCGTGGTGAGTAGGCTACTTCATGCATGAGCTTTCAGCGCGCTCCAAATGAGACGCTCAAGGACGTGCCGTCTCCGTCACTGGAAACCATATAAGGTCCCGAGGAAGCGCGAGAAGGCGGCACGCCGGACGATTGTTCCCACGCTGCCATGTAGTGCATTATAATAACGGCGCGCTGGCACATGAAATCATAGGCCATGCATCGAACCAGCCGCCGCGACGACGCGTTAGGTCATAAGCTATATTCTTCATCCCCTGTATGAACCCTTGAAAATCTGGGCGGGAAAAAATATGTCGGCTTCATGGTCGATTCGAAGTCGCGATTCGTTTTCGGGGACTCGGATGGCCGCCATTGGGCCTGGAAATAGTCCACATGAATCTGAAGTTCCGACATCTACTTAGTGGTAAAAGTTTTTACCGGAGTGCTAAAAGGTCTCGATCCGACAAAACACAAGTGTTGGAAACCCCAACTTCTCGAGGGCTTCGAAACGACACCCGATTCGCCTCGATCGGAGCCCGTATGCCGTTTCTACGGCTCACCCAAAACAGCATCGGCACACGAAATCGCCGGACAAAAAACTTGGGAGGGGACACGCAACGAGTACGCCGTCCCGAAGTCTTGGGCGGGAAAGCGCCGGAAGCGCGATTTGGGCGCCTAAAGACGAAGAGGGGCGGGAACTCCCAAAATTTCAACCGCGCGCCGTCACCTCGGCACGTAACCGGTACACCATGTTGTAATGCATATCCAGACAACGGGGAGCCATACATGACGCACGAGGTTAATTCCGTGTGTGGGATATGGGCGGCCACACGACCCGAATAGCGTGTATCCAATCGTGGTGAGTAGGCTACATAGTGCATGAACTAACAACGCGCTCCAAACGAGATGCGCGCTAAAGGACACGCCGTCTTCGACACCGGGAACCATATAAGGTCCTCGAGGACGCGCGTCGAGGAGGCGGCACGCGCTAAAAAATATGTCGGCTTTATGGTCGATTCGAACTCGTGGGTCGATTTTGGGGTCCAGATGGCCTCCGTTGGGCCCAAAAATATTCCGGATGAATCCAAACTTCCGACATCTACTTAGTGGTAAAAGTTTTTACCGGAGTGCTAAAAGGTCTCAGTCCGAAAAAACACAAGGGCGTCGAGACGACACCTGATTTGCCTTCGGCACCCGTATGCGGTTTCTATGGCTCCCCCAGAACGGCATCGACACATGAAATCTCCGGACCAAAAGTTTGGGAGGGAACACGCAGCGAGTACGCCATCGCGAAATTTTTGGCGAGAAAGGGCCGAAAGCGCGGTTTGGGCGCTAAAAGACGAAGAGGGACGTGGGAACTCCCAAAATTTCGACCGCGCGTCGTTTCTTTGTTTCCAGTAATCGCATCACATCCTTGAATACAACTATCAATTACCAAACATGATCTCCCTCAAGTCCTCGGTTAATCACCGACTAAGCTCCCCGACATACTACATCACAAGTCCGCCTACGCCAACGAGACAATGATCACATCACATTAAAAAAATTTCACCCGAGCCACCTCAACGAGATGCTATGACGGAAAGAGAACCTAGGGTTATTGTGGGCATAGGATATATATATAGGATGCTTCCTTATTTCCATGAATCCGACATAGATCCGACGGAAACTAGAGGGTTTAGTAAGATGTGTCGCCCCACCCTTCTCTGGCCAACGGCGTCATAGGGACGCCCCACCCCCCTCCCCCACCCACACACACACAACACACCAATGACATGACATCCGAGACACTATATCACCTATATCGCGTCGAACATGGTGTCGCCGACACGGTTAGGGATGAAAAATATGGGTTGGTATGTTTGGGGAGGTGCGAGCATAATTCTATCGAGGGTTGTGGTCAGGGACATCGAGGTTTTATCCAAGGTATATCTGTATAATAGTAGACGAAATACACCGCGAGCTAGCCATCCCAATTATTATTACAATAATTCTGCCTTAATAATTATTTTTACGTGTGGTACATTGTTATACGAGTTATTTGTTATTTTATGTTCACGAAATGTATACTCTCTATTATTTCATGTGTTTAGATTGCCTTTATAAAATGTTAAGTGTGATATTATAATCCATGGTATTTGCACTCTCAGGGTGCGTTTGGATTCTCAACAAAAGTAGTTATAGCCTAGCTAAGCAAGACTATGTGTTTGATAGGAGGTAAAAGAATTAGCTTTGCCAGGCAAACTAGCCTCAGCGGGCTAGAAAAATTGCGTCCAGCCGGGAGAGCCAATTTGGCTCGCTTCCGACGGCAAGGAACGAGAAAATCATTTCCAGTATGGTAACTACCGTATGTACATGGGCAGCAAGGTGAAACAACCAAACAAATAGCCTAGCTTTTAAAGGCTGCAGCTAGAGCTAGCTTGAAAGCCTCGCTCAGCTAGGCAAGGCTAGCAGAGGATCCAAACACACCCTCAGATATCTGTATTTGAAATATGACTATGAGGATGGGCAAGATGAAATAACAAGATTCCATGCATGAGCCAGATGTTGTTAGTTCATGGGATAAAATACCCCTACTACAACAAGCCCTCTAGTTGGCACAAGGATCGATCAATGCATGCAATTTTCCATCTTGTCATAACATACATATAAGCATGGTATAAAATAGGTATCATACTTTGTGTTTTTGGTGGGGGGTCAGGTCATGAAATATAAGGGCGAGGTTATTTACATATTGGATTCTTACTAGGACACCTTCATGAAGGTTACGAGCAGATCTAGAGGGTTCCATGGGTGCCATGGTGCCTATTTCTGCTTTGACCATTATAGAGCCATGATGCTTGTAGTGTATGTAATGGTTTCTTTTCTATCATTATAAGAATCACACGAAATGAACTCGTGGATTAAGAATATATCTGCATCCGTGGAAAAAAAAACTATCATCTTATGTGCCATTTCATTGTATTATTTAGGGTCCATATTTTCCTATCTTTGCCCAATTTTTGGCCTATATATAACAAAATATTTTGGGCCTTGGGTCCGATTTCTACGATCTTATCAATTGGATTTTCGGGCCTCAGTTTGATTTCTTGGAGCAATTAATATTGATAACTTTTATATAGGAGCTTTGATCGTGGACGTTCGAGGCATTAGAAATTTCTTATGTAGCCAGGTTTCCATATTTTGAATTTCTTGGGTTTGATAGTTTTGCCATAAGTGGTTGCATCCGAGGGCGTCCACTAAAAAATCTTGCCCCGAGCCGTTTCTACTCTGGAACCGAGCCCATGAACAAAAAAAAAGTGATAAAATTCACCCGAATTTTTGGCGCAATTTAGTGTCCTTATTTATGCCCCATATTAGGCCAAAATATTTTTATATTTTATGTTTTCCCGCCTTATTTTGCTTTAGAGTTTTATTAAGGTAGCACCCCTCCCCCTATGCGTCTTGATTTAGGTAACAAGTGTTTTCGGATATTACAATTTTGGCATTTTCTTGCCCATTCTCGTGGATATAGCATACTTCTTTCTTTTATGCGATTCCACGCCCCTTTTTTGTTTCACCATTTCTTTTCTATTTTCATGTGCTATAGCATAATGCTTTTGCGGGTGCTGGGCCAATTGTCGTGACATGTAACCATAGTAACACCGTTATAGAGACTTTGTTTTGGCGGTTTTCCTCCCGTTTTCGGGGCTATAACACATTATTTACGTTTCAAGTGTTTCCGGACAAATTTTCTGGCATTTCCTCCCCAACTATTAGAGGCTATAGCATACCGTTTTTCTTTCGGCCTCTTCCACCTTTTTTGGTGACTATACCAAACATTTTACAAAAATAATAAAGCGATGCAATGAAAAAACACATATTATATGTACTTGTTATCCCCGAGCATAAAATAAGGAACATATCCCCACTCTCTGGCGCTGGATACTCATGGGTGACATCGATGTCTAGGGCCTGCGATATAGCTTTGACATGGATGACGGCGCAAGAGAATGCATCGTCATAACTTGTCACAACCACATGTTTTTAAATCTCTTATTTGAATGCTCCATTATAATTGTTATTGTGGTCACGAGGGTATATCCTTTTAGAGCTTGCAACTATTAAAAGTCGATGCCATGATCAAATCCATGTGCATCTATAGTTATTGCGTTGAATCCCCTTCGTCCATCGCAAAAAAGTGTAGGCCAACTCTAGTTGGTTTTGACGTGCAAATAGTTAGCACCTAAACGAAGCGTTTTTCCTTGGGACCATGAGTGCTTAGCCGGACATTCCATGTGTCCCCTATTCCATGGCTCCTATAGTATAAATATGCCACCCCTACATGAGAAGTGGTCATTTTATGTGATATTCCTATTTTTATAGGTACTACGAACGAACAAGATGAACTCAAAAGGAGGACAATTTGAGAAAAAAAATCGTATTTCAGTTGCTAGAGGTAGGAGTTTTGCACACTAAATCTATAAGTTTCATGCAATATAGTACTATTTGTGAAGGAGGCGAAATTTAAAAATTTCTATGGAATTTTACTATCTACCTAAACTTATACACCCATATTATTAATACATGCCAAAAAATTGCTATGGATTATGACAGTTTTGGCGTGATTTCCATGTTCCCCTTTTCTAAGGCCACTAAATGTAAATAAGCTACCTCTGCATATAAAATGGTCAATTTATGTGAGTTTCGCCTTTCTAAACTATAAACTAGGGCCTAAAGAATACAAACTAAAAATAGGTCTGTTACTCTCTACCCAAACCTTATAAACCCATATCTTGACTCCATGCAAAAAAAAATGTGTTTTTTCAACAATTATTGGTGCTATTTCACGCGTTCCCTTGTTCTATGCCTCCTTGAATGGAAATATGCTAACTTCTCATCCAAATGGGTGAATGTGTGGATTTTTCCCCTTTTAAGTATAAAATAGTGCCTAGAAATAAATAACTCACAAATAGTAAAAGTTATTACAAAGCTTGGTTCAATTGTTTCGAAGTAGAAGTTTCGCGCTTTTAGTCTAGTAACTCCTTGCGACATAGTATATTTTGGTCAAAGAGGTGCCATTTTTAAGTTTTTTATTGAATTTTTATATTTACCATCAACCTTATATACACATATTAGGACTTCATGAAAAAAAAAACTAGGTTTCCACCTATTTCTTTAGCTTGATTTCATGTGTTCTGTATCCAGTAGCTCTCGAATAGAGATACACAACCTCTACATATAGAGTGGTAATTTTATTTGAGTTTAAAATTCGGTGATTATAAACCAGATCCTAGGAACAAAATCAACTCAAAAGTGACCAAGTTCTAACAAAACTTGGTTCGGTTACTAGGAAGTAGAAATTTTGCACTATAAGTTCAGTAACTCCTTATGACATAGTCCAGTTTTGTGAAGGAGATGCCACTTCTAATTTTTATTGAATTTTAATATTTACCATCATTCTTTTATACATATATTAGGACTCAATGACACATGTATTCCTTGTTCACCAAGTTTTAAAGCTTTGTATTGCCCTTTTCATGTATACCATATAAACGTGATTTCATGTGTTTTCTATTCAACGACTCCGTGTAACAGATATACGATAAATCTATATATAATGTAGTCATTTTATGTGACTTTGTTATTTTCTAATGTTAAAATAGGCTAGAGGATATTATCAACAATCTCTAAATCTCCTACTTATGCATGAAATGATAGATAATAACTCTCTCATGTTATAACATTACAACCCCTGTAACTCGTGTCAAATTATTATGATAGGTAAGGCATAAGATAACGACCTTACTAATGTGTGACGACAATAAGAAAAATGATATTATAAGTAATAATGATCTCATATGATAAGATGACGATCCTAATAAATCACGGCAACAATGTGACACATGAAATAATAGTTAATAACTATCTCATAACATAACAAGTCTAAATATGCGAAAAAACAATATGACACATGAAATGATTAGTACTAAATATCTTATAACATTAAAGAAATACACTAATAACACGTGATAACAATATGACTCATGAAATTATACGTAATATACTAAGACTTTTACAACCCCCTACTAACTACTTTCGAGATGTGTCAGGCCCGAGATTCGTCATGGGATCCCACAATACTAAATCACATATGTTTTTTACAGACAATTTTTATACCAATTACGGTATAAGCATGATGTTTTTATTATCGATCGCAATTTTATGCTACTAGAGAAATATCACCTATCATTTCAACTAGGTAAAATTGTATAGCCAAATCACGGTAGTGTACATAGTTAGTGAGTCTATAACCAAATCATTGTAAGTTCATGCACTAGCCCGAGTTCGGTGATCCTACATGCCATATAGGTTGGAAATCAATTTTTGCGATCCTTTGCTTCTGTCGTAGCATCAAGGTGTTGTTGGGGCTGATCTCCGAAGTTGTGGGGCAGAGTTGGGCGAAAGCGTGGAATCTGCCGGTACTGGCTCGCATGCGTCGGCGCATGGCACTAGCGCTCCATGGCCATCTTTCGCGGCGACGGAGCTCCTCTCCATGACTGCTCATGATGCCTCCTCCGCGACCGATGCGGCCTGTCTGGGTTTGAGCTTCACCTCCCTATCTCAGCGGTCGGTCGAGACCTTTTCCCGACGCTACACGTCGGCCTTCCACTTGGCGTTTATCAAACCTAGTGGCATTTTCATCGACACCCTTGGTTTCCTCTGTTTCGGTTGGTCTGGATCGACGATGGTGGGCCTAGGGGCAATGCATTTCTTTAGCGGCATGGTGGACCGATCTGGGGCAGATGAAATGGCGGGAGCTGGATGGAGAAGGGGTTTGTTGGGAAGGAAAAGGGATGTGATGCAAGCGGTGGGAAATTTGGCATGTGCCGCCGACAGAGCAGGCCCATGGGCCTTTTCGCTTCCATTGGCGTCCCCCCTCCCTGCCGCCGCGCTGGGTTCGGCGTGGGTTCGCTGGATAAATTTTCGGCCCAAACTAGCGGAAAACAAGGATGTGGGGGGCCGTCTGGGAGAATTTTGTTCCGCCGCCATAAAAATTGCCCCTGTGGGGTTAGCGGAGGTGCTCCTAGCTCTTGATTTTAACTTCCAACGACGAGGCATCGCATCCTCATCTCGTAAAGGAGCGGCTGAACAAACCACCGGCGCCGCGCGAGGTAGTCGAACTAAGGGCCAATTATGAGTAGCTTAGCTATACCACAACCACAATGGGGCCGTCTGTCTTTGTTTTATTCTCTCATCCGTCTTTCGTCGATGGACACAGCTGCCCCATCTCGAGACGATATTATAGCTCTGGAGAGCAAGACACAAGCAAGGCATGGCCGAAGCAGCCAACTAATTCGACACCTAATCTTACATCGACGTTGTCCTTACATTTATGGAATGAAGAGCAAGAACGGTTCCTAAGGACACCTCATCCGTGATACCATCAAGGATCGATATTGGGCTTTCGTCCAGAGTTCCATCTTGACCCATAGGGGAGCTTGGGCCATAGGAGCCCAAGTTGGGCAATGTTACTCTGTTGTTGCGATAACCTCGATTTTTTGGATATTAATTATTCTGAGTACAACAATATATGCTATAATTATTTTGTTTGTGGCAATCTCCTTGCTTAAATTGGACCTAATATCAACGACGACTAGAGTTTTTTTTTAATCAAAGTGGCAAGCTAATTCGCTAGTATTAGTGTATCAACCAAGCTAGTATTTGGTACGTGTATGTGCCATGTGCTGGTGCATTCAACGATGCATGCATGCATGACTAACACTAGCAACGTGAGTTGATTGATCTTGAAGAGGCAATCGTGTCCGAGTAGTGTATATTAGAGAGTGTAATGTGGATTAACTTTGCTTAAAGGTAGGTTGAGCATATGAAATAATAGATAGTATACCTGTTTGACCGTACAAATCAACTAAATTTTATAATATATCAACTAAAAATTAAAAATAATATATGACACATATACTATTTGATAAGGTGTATTTATTTTAATAATCCAAGTATTTGGAGTATCGGTTATCAGTTCGTTGTCTAGCTACTCCCATGCATGCGGTCATATCCGACTACAATTGTATAACGATATTTTTATTTTTCTAGATAAAACCTCAGTGCCCCTAGCCACTTTCCTTGCTAAAATCATAATCATGTCTCATAGACTCACCTATGCTGCCACTATTGTCCTTTAGACTAGCCCAAACGACAATGTTCCTGCCACCCACATTAATATTCCGCCTCCCGCTCGACTCTCCGCCCGAGTAACCACCGCGTCGACACATCACCCCTACTCATCTACTATATTGAATCATCTTAGTGTCGACGTGACCCACCCTTATTTTCCAGCTTCGGTGGGTCCATCTTAGTCTAAGAGTGTCACTTTCATTGACGCCTTTGTCGGACGTCTCATTGCACGACTTTAATCGAGATCATGTCTCTAATGTTGTGTGGTGCGGGGTGGACTACGTCCATGTTGATCCTGTTGTTTCTTACCTATGGGTTGGACAACACATATGGCAGGGCCTTCTTGTTGTTTGTTAGATTCATCCTCAACACGAAAACAATGTGCTAAATCCCCCCCCCCCTTGCACGCCCAAATGGGAATGAAAACGCTAAAATGATGTCCCTTAGTTCCGTGCTCTTGCGTTCATGGTCGCGACAATGATCTCGGGACGCTCTAAACGTCATTCTATAAGCGCCCAAAAACGGGCGGGAAAAGCCGCACCGAAAATAGTGTGCTCTAGCCTGAAAAAATGGGCGGGAAAAGCCAAACCGAAAATAGTGTGCTTTAGACTGAAAAATGGGCTCGAAGATGCCAAGTTAGTGATTTATCACGAAACCTCTCTATAACGGTGTATTGGGGTTTACCTAAATGTGGACGGTGGTGGTAAAAAATTTAGACGCCTAGTTATTGTAGCACTCCATAACAACAACATGAAGACATGTGAAATAATAGGCCTAGATATCATTCCATGCATAAAATATTAACTGCTACAACATGAAACTATAGGTAACAACTATCTCCGGGAATTTTAGTAAGGGACCAATAAATGCAGCGATGAGACGACACATGAAATGATGGGTCTTAAGCTATTATTTCATTCATAAAAAGTAACGCACGAGAAGCAAAAAACATGCCATGGTAGGTAATGCATAATATAATAAAATAATAATAACTTGTGCCAATAAAATTGTGTGTGAAGTTATAGGATGCGAATGCAAGTCTCTTAGCGTGATAATAACTTATTATGATAATAACACCTATAATAACTTTTAGTAATAAAGAGAGTATTTGGGATAGGTAGTCGGGGGTCGTCCATGCAGTTGATTAGTCCCGCGAGCTTAAATGTTGACTACTATTGTACATGCAACATGACCCGGAGAAATCCTCGTTGTCTTTGGTCAGTGCGCCCGCAAAAATCACGCTTTGCCATCGACCGACGCATCCACAACTTCTTTCTGAACTGACCCATTCAACAATCTTGCTGCCACGACACTACTATCCCGTCTCGTAGCCCCGCCCTACGCAACCGCCACCACCGTCGGCCATGATGCACCCTGGTCCTATGAAGAAGGTGGCATTCTATATATGTTACCGGGGTTCCCCCACCTTACCGCTACCCTTTATTTCATCCTCGCCTCTTTCATTCATCGATGAACACAACTCCCCCTTATCTTGTTGCTCAACTTCACTAGAGATAATGTCACATTGAGGGGCGTCTGCGTGTACTCGAATGATTGAGCGGGTGTCCATCATAGGCTGGCGGCAGCGCGAGCTTCTCTTTTTTTTTTTTGCCCACGCTACAAAAACATCATAGTGATGTGCCATCTCTCTCTCCTTAGTAGACCTCTCCAGGATCTCTGTCTCGTGTAGCAAGAAGCTCGTTTTCTTGTCTTGTCATGCCGGGGGTGGGGGGGGGGGGGGTGCAACTCACTTAGGGCCTAGTTGTTGAGATAGGATACCAGAGCCGGTATTTTTTTTTTATCGGCGATGGAGGACGCGGCTGCAGTTAATCGACGACCGTGGATGGGGGATGTGAGCGCCGACGATAGTAGACAAAATGACAAATAGTGTTTTACTCTACGCGCGGGGACGTGGTCTAGCTAAGAATGAAGCGTACTAGTTTAGTGATGAGTGGTTCAGAGTAAACGTGGCTTGGACCAAGTGTACATCTAAAAGAAAAGAAAAAAAAAGGAAGGATATAGTGCGATTGTTATTAGAGTAGGCGGTTTTAGGATTGTTATTACGTGTACTAGTTGAATGCCCGTGCGTTGCTACGGACATACGACATATAAAGTTGTTAATCTAAATTGTATTCTTTCGTTTCTCCCTTCTAACTATATTTCTCACTCCCTTCTAACTATATTTCTCACTCTTTAATCGGCAACGGATCTTATGTTGTACTTTGAACCAACATCCCACTCTGCTTGGATGCTTCAACACGTTCTAACGAGCACCAAAGCCAACGACAAACATGAGGTGGGGCGCCACATCAGCTAAAATCCTAAACTCACCATCAAATTGACCAATGCAGAGATGGTGGAATCCAAAGGATTTCCATCTTACAAAACAAAAGTTCCTCTTTTATCCTAAAGGGAATTCCAACATTTATTCATCTTTCAACCGACCAATTTTACAACAAAAAACATAAATAACCTAGATAGCCCAACCTTCAGTCTCTATTTGACTTCAGAAGTTACATAATAACTACCTAGCATTTTGTGTGCCATGTCTTAGTATGAAAATATGAAAAAAAAATGTGTACCCTCTCAATCAAGACCATGACATCTTGATTGTCAACAAACTCGACGTAACTCCAATTTATCTCCCCCCTCAGATATTCCTGTTGCTCCATTTTGATCACATGTTGCAATACAAAATCACAAGTTAAATCCAAGATCAGGAATATCTACTTTTGGGATCTAATTTGTAACTTGTGCCTTGGCAGCGCTCTTCTACACAGAAGAGCACGCAATTTGGTACATATTTGAGAAAATAAAGAAATGTCTAAAAGAATAAAAGAAATGGTAGAAACCAAATCCGTGAAATACCTGGTTAAAATGTTGTTGAAGTTTTTGTTTGAAGTTTGTATAATTGACGCACAACTGTTTAAAACTGTTCTGAGGAGTCGTCTTAAAATTCAGGAAAGTTGGAAAACAATAACCTGTTAATTTTATTACTCTCAAACCCATATATATCAATCAAGAACAACAAAAATTATTTAGAGTTTGGGTCTGGAGACATCAATTTTTCCATAATTAAATACCAAGAATATATCAGATCCAAAATTTGTCTTTCTTTGCCTGCAAGAACATAAATGCAGAGTGATGGATACAAATCCAGCAGTCAACACAAGCAGAGTTCAGGAAAGCAGTGAAAACTAATTAACGTAATATGGCATAGTTTTATTTTACAGTATACCCAGAAGTGTAATGTTAACTACATTGGTAATACTAATATGTTAAACTTATGAAGAAGTAAAAACAATTATTATGAGAGAACCCAACGCTTACATCCCTATGAAGAGTTGATCGAGCCGTTCCACGAACTTCTGGTTCCAATGCAAGCAACGAGTCTATGAGAACCATAACGGAAGGAGGAAAAACCTTGAATGTCTCGGCAACACACCACCTTACGTTGTTGTTGAGGCATATGCACATCTCTTCTTCTAGGACATTTGATTTCTTGCAAAGTCCTCCATTTCGTTTCACCAAATAAATAAAACAATAGTACGAACCACAATTCCTATTTGGTTACCTCCTGGAAAAAATGTGACTAATACACAACAGAATGAGCTGCGAGAACAATTATTAGCACAATAAGTAACGACATGCCACACAAACAATATGATACTGAACTTTTATAGGAAGAACTCAATAAATAGTTACATCCACTTTTAGATTGGTCAGACCACAAAGCGTCTGCAATCACCAATTACTGTCTCGAACACTTTGTCCCAAAACTGCACAATAAATCAGATGAGCTATCACGCTATGTTGATTCAGAATGGTGAAGTAGTCGCCCAAAGGGCAGATGCACACACGCCTATAGTTGTACATACAATGATTAATTAAAAGAGCGACACAACTATTTGTTTGGGAATAAGATTCAAGTAACACAGACCAAGATGAAGAGAGAAGGAAGGTCGAAGCTAGGCTGGTTCCGACCTTCAGTTGGGCACATATAACAGAAAAAATATTACTTCTAGGAAAAGTATTCATTTCATTATGCAAATCAATATGAATATTGCAGCGCAAGGAACGTTAAAGAAAATAAAACACACTTCGGTCCCGAGTAATAAGCGGTTTAATTCCATGTCGAATATTGCAGGATCTAGTCTTGAGAAAAAAAAACGGGGTCAGATACTTTAAGCTTGTTTCATTCCTAAAATAACTAAACAGTCTTTGATTTTACTGCAAACTGAGTAAACCATAGTAATCCCTAAAATATTGTGCAATATTATCTGGTAAATCGAGCTTAAGAAACTAAATTCAAGCGAGAACCGAGTAGTAATAATAAATCTTAAAATATGAGTTTTCCTCTAGCCTTTTTCCTCTAGAAATGTTTCTGAGATAACAAGAACAGTACCTTGCTACCTGCCTGAAACATTTTTCATTTGGCCATCTTCATCAGCATTTGGTGACCAAGTTTGTGTGGACCCAACTTGGGCTAGTTTGTGTAGACCAAGCTTCAACTCATCAAAACCCATTATTTTATCTCTGTTAAGGTCCATCATTTCAAACATATCCTTTATACCAGCCACATCATATACCAAAATATTCTCAGCTATGTCATGTAGTAAAAAGAAGTACGTGAGGAAATAATGAGAAAGCAAGTCAATTGTAAAATAGAACCTTGAGGTTTGAGCCAGACTAAAGTATACCCTGAGAGCCTTCGTCCACAAATTTTCATCACGGGGAAATGTTGAGTCTGGCCTTAATCATTTCGCTCAAATTTTCATCACGGAGGAAAGGATGATATGGAGGAAAATACGAGTTGTGGATACGAACAGAAGCAGTGCACTTAAATGATCTCAGGGCAGAAATATATCTTTATTATAATTATCTATTATAGTGGCAATGTTTAAAAACGGATTTATGCATTCTGCATCTTTGCAACTCAGAGCCAACAATACCGTACAATTACCTTTCAAGACCATTATAAAAGAGTTGCTCCAAACAAGACCTGTAGCAGTAGCTTAGTACATTTCCTGCAAAACAATTCGATAATGTATCAATCATCACCCTCGAGTGCAAGAGAGGTAAACATGCTCTGATATCTTCAAGAAGTATTTATTCGGGAGTAAAACAAGGTGTTCAAATTCCGGAGTAAAACATGATGTCCAAACTGCAATTGGATTCACGATACGATGTAGCGATGAGCATGAAACCGGATAATTAATATGAGAAATTCACGCCTGTTCCATGGTGAGCAATTACTGCAGGTGTAATGGGCCATATAGTCAGAATATAATGGGCATAAGACAGTACCAGGAGGTAAAACAATTATGTGTCGCGATGGTCCATTTGACCTGTCCTCTTTTTCTTAAACCAACAAGCATAAAGACGTATATACCCAACAGAAACGGACACACTTTGTTTAATAATACCCATACCCACGAATCATTAGCATATGATTATCATATTTGCGGAACCAGATGGAAGAAGCCAGAACTGAAGTCCCGACCTCAATTAGTGGAGGAGGTCATCGACCATGGTCAGGAGTTTGATGGCGGCACGGAAAGCCCCAGAGTCCTTGATGAAGGTAGTCGATGATGCTCCAGAGGCGGTCGGCGCGCTCGATAGGGACGACGAGTTTGCGCCACGCCGGCTACACGCCATTCTCCATCGCCTCCAGCTCGCCATCCTGCGGATCCCGTGGCAGGCATGCGCAATATCTAAGGCGTCGAAGGGTGGGAAGTCAAAATCGGCAAGCAGCGGGCTGTCGTCCGCCATGGCGGCATGGCCCGATGGCCGTGTGGGAGAGTAGGCGCAGCAGGTCTCGTGGGGAAAGGGGCGAAGTGCGTGGAGCGGGGAGGAGGAGGAGAGGAGCAAGCGGTGGGCTGCTCGGCTAGGGTTTTCAGGCGGCTCACGAGGTGTGGCGTTGACGAAGGATGGACGAAACCTACGGTGGAACGCATCCAGAAGAGGCGCTCGCTCGGTGAGGTGGATCTTTGGGCCTTGGCCCATGTGCGCGATGGCAAACGATCGAGCGAGCGGACGACGGGGAGCGAGCGGACGACGAGAGTTTGACGTACCAACGTACGTCCAACTCCCATTTAATAGTAAAGATTCAATTGACTTTGGAAATGAAGCACTCCCTCAGTTAATGGCATGCAAACTAGAGAGAATTAATCGATTCCAACAAGAATCAGGGAGAGAAACTAGGAGGCAGGCGAAATTTTGGGAGCCAACGAGATGGCAAGACTCGACCTCGCACGGATCCGTGATCTGAGCCGTCCGCACCCATCCAACGCCCCAAAGCTCACATCTTTCCTCCACTTGGACTTGGACGAGAAAACGCACCACACGGTTGGACTTGGACCAGACCGCACTCTCGTAATCCCCTCCCATTCTCTCCCCCTCTCCCTGATGAATCAGATCGGCGCCGCCTCTCCAACCCTCGCCGCCGCCGTAGATCCGCTCGATCTTCTGGGCAGCACGTTGCCGTCGACCTGGTGAGCGGTGCTCCCTCAGCCCGATCCCTTCTCTCTCCGTCCTCATCTATAACCCACCCTCTCCTCTCCCCCCACCAGATCCTGGTCGAGCAGCAGCGGCGGTACCTCCCCACGGCATCCGCCTCAACACTGTAAGATCCCCATCTCACCTCCTCTCCGGCAGGGGCGGCGCGCCGGCTCCCCTGCGGGCTCTCCGGCTCCACAACAAGATTTCCTCTCACTCGTCGCCCTGCACCTGCAGACAAAGACCATGAGGACATCCTGATGCTGCTGCTGCTCGCCTGCACGACCAAGGACTGGAGCTACTCAAAGCCAGGCCGCGACGAGATCGAATGCCCCCTCATCCCGCTTGATGTGCAGGTGAAACACCCCTGTCCACGTCACCTATTCTTCCAAATCTTTGTGGACCGGCCAATAGCTGATTCTGAAACTGCTCTTCCTCTCTGTTCTAGTACAATAGCTCCATAATCTGTACGTACCAAACATCTGTAGCTAGTTACAGCTAACAAAAGTTCAGGTTTTTTTTTTGGTGCCCCTCTTCTACACGTGAATCCACCCAGAGAATTACTAAATATATAGGTTCCTTCTGAACGATTAACTCGTCACCTGCAAAAATTACTAGCTGCCCACCATACTGAATCAAGCGTGCATGGTTTGTTTCCTGAACATTACGTTTCCATTGCTGGTTATTTGAGTTCAGACTTATTTCTGGAAAATATTACTACTACTACATGTTTAACAGTAAGCAGACTGAGTTCATGTCTAGTTGCATCCTTGATTGACTCCCCAACGCAGCCACCGTGCTGCCGAGTTTAGTTTAGGCATGTAAAAGAGCTCACCACTTTGGTCGGTTTCAGTCGAGGCATGTAACAGCCCTGCCCTTCAATCAATAGTAATGACCAGAGAGACAATTGACCTTGAGCATCATTCAGAACCTTTTTGGTCCGGTGCTACAAGTCTAGACTAGTGTTGCTAATTGTCCATGAACTTATCCATAGTAAAAAAAAAAAAAACGTATTTTGTGATGATGATTACAACATCGTGGTTTGTATTAGCATCCTCATTCTTGCTTTCTACACGAGAATCCTGTAATTCCGTGCATCAAGTTCTTAACTCTGTCAAAGACATAATTCGATTAGCTGTGTGTCTGTCAGATCGGTGCAGACTGAATATCGCGATTTTCTTGACGCGGGACGGTTAGTTGTCACAGCTAGAGCACGTCGTCATCCGGGGGAGCAGTGTCGGGTTCATGATCATACCCGATATGCTCAAGAACGCACCCATGTTCAAGCATTTCGAGGCTAGGATTAACGTCTGCACCCCATCTTCTCTTACTAGTTACCTGTGTTTCATTTTGTTGCATACAGTGGGGAGTACATGTTTGGTTGCTAATTTACTGCTTGTCTTTGTTCCAACTCGAACTTGTGCAGGTCCAAGGGTCGGCGATCGGGGTCGGTTGCCGCCATGGGGTCACCATGCGTGGCCGGGTGAGCCGACCCTTGCTTTGCAGCAGTTATTTTGTATGCTCTGCTTGCTTTTTTTGTAATTATTGTACTTTTCTGTTAATTTTGTGGAACTCAAATTCATCGAGTTTAGTACTGTTAGAATAACTTACAATTGGGAGAAATGGGAGAGGAACAAACTCTTTTAGGTTGCTATGTGCATGGATCTACTGATGCAGTCGCTACCCATGCTTATTATTGAGCCTCATCTTTGTCAAAATAACATTTTTCTTACAATGCCAGGAGTCGTAATCTTGTCAACCATCTAGAATCTCAGGAAATACTCGGGGCATGCTCATATGTTGGTTATCCGTGGAGAATTATTTGTCCATTCATAAGAATGAAGGTCCTTTAATAAGTGGAATAGATAACAATAGTTTTCTTGGGTTGCTATCTACATTGACCTCCTGATGCGATTGTTGCCCATGATTTTTGTTCAGCCCCATCGTTCTCAAAATCACATTTATCTTACGAGACTAGAAGTTGTAATCTTTCGAATCATTTAACATCACAAGAAATGCTTAGACCGTTAGACATGCACATTGGTTTGTTATCTGTGGAGAGTATTTGTTTTCATCATAAGAATGCGGTTTTTTAAACGATGAAGGTTACAGTCAAGATACTGTTACGTGAAAAGTTTATAGATTTCTAATAAATGTTCAGCGTTCCCTTACCCACTTTCATCCTTCTCTCCACAAGAAGAGCCGGTAAGATGTTAATATGAAGGAACATTTTGTAGTTAGTCAAGATGATTACAACTATCTGGTTTCTTACTTCATGTTATTATCCTCATTCAGATTATTGACTTGAGGATCCAGCGATTCCACGCATCTAGTTGTCAACTTTGTCTAGGACAAGCATTCTATCATGCTGTGAATCCTGAGTTGCACAGCCTGAGAAATCTAAAAAAATGATCGTTAAATACCTTGTGCATAATCTAATTAGGAGCTAACATTCATGCTATTTTTTCTATCCCCCCTTGTTTGGTTCATAACTGCTGGTCTCTGTTCCGCTCGAGCAGGGCAAGGGTTCGGCGATTGGCATCGGCTGCGGGCATTCAGTCGCAATGCGTGCCCAGGTAAGGACTGCTTGCTTTGTCAGTAGTTACTTTTCGTTTCACCATATTAAACTTGGTTTATTGAGTTGAGAGTTGTTGTTGTAACTACTCTCAGTTAGGAGGAGATTGATATCTGGAACAAACAGTCTTTGATTGCTATCTACCTATGTGGAACAGCTGATATTGGTTCTATTGTAAAAATATATGTGCTTCGGACTAATAGGTTTTTAACCGTGCTTCTGAATAGCGACAAAAAGATATATGTTCATACATACAAGAAGAAGAGTTCTAATCTTTCCAATAATCTAGCATCGTAAGAAATATCTAGACATGCCCACAACTTTGTTACCGGTGGAGATATCAAAGCTAAATATTCTCTGAAAAGTTAACTGAAATATTTCTTTGAAAATGTTATAGGAATCCATGTGACAGCGGGTTGTCTTGTGGTGCGGCACAGTGACCGGCTGGACAATACGGAGCATATGCGGCCGGCCCACAAGTCGTGCCCCTCACCGGCGCCAGCGTCCTTGGGGCTTAACATCAGGCTGCGCATCTGAGCGGCGTGGTTTGCTTCGTCTCCGGCCATCGTCGGCCTCCTCCCAGGCTCGCATCCAATTGCAGCATATGCACCGGGGACTGTCGTTGGAGACAGAGAGATTAAGCTGGAGGAGCTCTGCAACTCGGCGTCGGGTGGAGAGTACGTACAACGGCTCCCCTGCAATACGGCGACCACGGCTCCCACCCTCCTGCTTGGTCCTCCGGGCCGCTCCTACCGAGAACTGAGATGCGTGCGAGAACTCCTGCCATGACCCAGCCCAGTATCCATGCCTGCTGCTGTTACGTTGTTAGGTATAAATTCTCCATATCCAAGTCTGTGACTAGTCTCTTCTGTTGTTAGCCACGGTCAAACATTTCACCATGAAAAGGCAGTTTTTTTTTTTGTTGTGTATTCACCAGCACACTGAAATTTAGGTGTCAACTTGCTTCAGGTTATGACTGCCGTGCCAGGCTCCAACATTTTTCCCTCGACCTGGCTCCTCCGTCCCACAGTGCTCCAAGTCTTTTCAGGCGATTGTAGTCGGCCGCCACCGGTCTTGCCAACCATCGGCGAATTTTTAGGCCGCCATGCCACCCACAGACGAGACCACTTTGAATATGAGTCGCTATCTAGTATAGACTTTGAATCTTGATTGGTGTTATTGGCATGATCCAATGTTTGTTAGGGGGCAAGATGTTATTTAGAATGAACTGTTTCGTGTAAGGTGGCCCCTTTTTTCCATGTCCAGGAGAATGTAATCTTTGTAAAGCCAAATTCCATGTATGCATGATTCTCTTGTGCTCTTGCATTTTATGTTGGCATGAGCGTTATATCTGTGAACAGGCAAGTAATTGAGCTGATGATGCTCTGTGCTGCTTTTGCAGTGGGACTTAGGCACGAGCGTGATTTTGAGGAACGCAAGAGTTCCTATGGTCAAGGGCGGCTCGCCGTAGACAAGTCGTAGAGTAGGAACCGGTGGTTTTCTCTTGTTTGACATGAAAACGCATGTTAAAGCTGAGGATTTCTATATTATCTTTTTGTACAGAGTTTGTTGTTGCAAAGTGTGTATGCTGCAAGGATTGAGTAATCTTTGATTGAGAATTTGGTTTTGGTACTAGGAAATTTATTTCTTGAGTACTAGTAGTTCATATTGAGACTGTTTTTGAGAGGATGAAAACAACTCATATCAGATGAATATAATCTATTTTGTAAGAGCTCGTTTCTTCCGTCGTCGTCGTTGTTTCCGCCTTAACAGCACACGGACTTTCCGTTAAAGGCGAGTTGCCATCGCTGTAAAACTCGTGTCCTTATCGCTTCGCTTGAAAGAAAAGGGCACCTCTCTTTTAAAGTTCCTGTTGAAGAAAATAGAGTAGTGTAGTAGTACATCGCAACGGATGCGAAAAGGCATGCATAGCAACCGAATAGTCGCCATAATTGTAGTATATGGCTTTGACTAGGTAGTACAAGCCGCCTACTTAGATGCCCCCAAGTGAAAAAAATGCCCGCGCATGTTTAGTTTTTGTGGGACTACCGATCCGTGTGACTAGGTATCTTGGCCGTCCATCAGGAGCGGCAAACAGTATCCATCTATCGCTCATCCATGCGCTGCCCATGGATGCCTCTCTTCTTCTTTCCTCCCAAAACCTGGCCGGGCGGCTCTATTAGTAGGCGCACAGTGACGGAGCCGCGTGCGGTATGGCGTGACTTGTGACTTTGGAGTTGGCGTGGGCGTAGAGCGGGCCGGGCGGGCGCGAGCGAGCGAGCGGACGATTCCTAGAAGAACTAGCTGGGCGGCCGGCGGCGAGCTCCCGATGAAATCAGCATGGAGGTAAGCAAAGGAAGATTAAGAGGAGCGTTTTAGTTGGTTCTTTAGTGAGAGCACCGTGCATGTATCATTGATTTAGGCCTTTTCTACAGTACCTTTTACTACTGCCAGGGATGGAGTAGTACGAAATCTAATCCAGCCGTTGATTACTTTGGGTATTTTAGACTTTTACAAATCATTTTTTAGGTAGTCATTGATAGAGGATGAGGCCCATAAGTCCAGTACAAGGTTCGATCGGTACCTCCTGTCCTCGTCCCCAATCTCGGTAAGAGTTCGTCGCCGCCATTGATAAAGTATACAGAACTAGCTCTCCATAACACATCCAACAGAAAACAAGGTGAATTAGACCATCGAACTGAGCATCCATCTCGTCATTGATCACAATATTAACTTAGAAAACAAGCAAAATCTTGATCTGGTGCACACATTCAGAGTTGATAAACCTGACGTGCCCCACTTCACTATTACTCTACAAGAAATAATACTCCTACCGATCCATATTAATAGATATTGAAGTGGATGTATCTAGCAATAAAACATGTCTAAATACATCCACTTCAGCACCTATTAATATGGATCGGAGGGAGTACAACTAATTTGCTGTTTTATCTTGCAATCTATGCACAGTTTTGGACTCTCTTCTACCTCATGTTCAGGGCTGACATGATCGACCGAAAGTTATGCGATCTGCATAGGCCTCCATTTACAGAACTAAAGTCCCACGCTGCAGAAAAACAAGCAGAGAGGAAAAATAATTCGATGACTCAAATCCTCTAGCAGCACAGAAGCAGCTCGCCTTGGGTCTTCGTCTTGGCGTCAACATCCTATGGGTTGTCCATGACCGTCACAACCGCCGGGAGATCCTCCATGCTAGAGGAACTGGGCGAAGACGAGGTGCTGGAGCTTGTCTACCTGCGCCGCAACCATCGCACAGGGATTGATTCCCCTGCCGCCTGCTAGGTGTCGCCGGACACGGGCGTAATTTTAGAGGCGACATATAGAGATGGGCTTTCTTGGGCCGGCGCTAGGCTTGTCCATGACTTTTCGGTGGTGGTGTACCGTGTTTGCCCTCCTCTGTGTGACTAGTAACAATTGTACTACTCCGGATTTCAGCACCAGTATGAATTGATATGGGCCATTAGATCAACAAAAATATACGGCTCTTATTTACTTGGGGGTACCACAGAACGCCTCTTGATTTAAGTCTTGTCGTTTCCTTTTCAATCTAGACTAGAGGAGCGAGATGCGCTTC